>VDFB02326457.1:0-44163 GCA_007258455.2 Sequoia sempervirens
TATTTGGAAAAAGTGGGGAAGCAACCGATAAGGTAAGGATTGAGGTATTGAATCGAATGTTGTTCATATAGTTGGTTAGCTTGGAGCTAGGTGTATCTAAATTAGGTAAAATTTTACCCAATTTGTAAGTGCTAGAGTTATAGGATTCCCATTCCAAGTTGTTAGAATCATCATCAACATAAAAGTCATTATCAAAATCCTTCAATGTCTTGACACATTCAAAAGCACATAATTCATTATTTGAAGGAAATTCAGTTTTATTGGTATCAACCTTCAGTGTTTTCCATCCTAACATGAGATTCTTCCCCCATTTAGTAGGTATTTAGGGCTCTCTTCTTTTGTTTTTGTTTATTCCCAAACCATTGGTTCCATCATACCCTTTTTCTTGCATCATTTCAAACCCTTTACCATATTACTCTATTGGAAGTGGTTTCTCCTCTTCTTTATAGACCCAGTCAGATGCATCCTGAATATCTTCTTTTCCAAGGTTTCCTGACTTGAGGAAAATAGTTTTGGGAGGTACATGAATCAGGACCTTAGGTTCCATGTTGTAACATGGCTTTCCATATTTCTTTGGTGATTTTGGCATTGTGGTGATGTAGAAGGTAGTTTCCATGTTGTATTCATTGCACTCCTTGTCTTGGATCTAGATCTTGGGGTCTAGGGGTTTGATAGGGAAAGTAGAAGATGTCAAGGCAGATGACCAAGGGACATCAGATGTCCTCGTGAGTGATGAGGGATCAATGTATTTGGAAGAGTTTAATGTTGAGGCCTCACAGTTAAGTGGCACTTGACGTTCAGAGACTCCTCAAATGGATCAGTGTCACCCTTGATAGTAATTTTCATGCTATTGTAGGGAAACTTTAGGAATTGATAATACATGGAGGGAATGGCCTTCATGGCATGAATCAATGGTTGACCGTGGAGAAGATTATAAGGGATTTCTAGATTCAATACTTGGAAATTTGTATCCAACATTATGTGTCCCACTCAGAGTGGACATGTTATTATACCTTGGGAGGATTTTTCATCATCATCATAACCTTTTATGACTATGCTCTTTGTCTTCTCCACAAATGCTTCAAAAGAACCTAGTGCCCTAACAAATTTTAAGAAACAAACATTATTCAATCCTACTAGGCCATCTATCAAGACTTGTTTGATCTTATTTTGATGGATGAAGGATTCAATGTGTAGTGAGTCATTATGGTTCACCTTTTGGGTTGAGTAGTCTTTTAGTATCTTATCTAGGATGGCCCTATGCTTGGGTGACTTGTTTAGCAGTTCCAATATGGATATTTGTGTTGGGTTTTTATCTAGCTGATCTAGCAAGTTAAAATGGCCTTTAGCTTGGGACTCCTTGGGAGGTGAAGGGGAAAGTATGGTTATTTTAGTTCTATGAGTGTTTACAGTGCACTGTGGGGTCTTCTTGATGGTAATGGTGTTGATATGTTTTTCTAAAACTCAAAGATGAAGGATTTTGTTGTAATTATAGCTAGTATCCATATAATTGTTTGAGTTATTATTATTAGTACCTAAACCATAGGTTTTCCTCAAACCATGGTCTTTAAAGGGATTCTTGTAGATTGTGTGATCTTGATTGGAAGTGTGTTGTTGTCCCTCTACCTCGAGTACTTTGTCTTTGATAAGGTCATGAATAATGTTTTTTAGTTGTCTACAAGCGGATGTTTTATGTCCTTTACCTTGATGATATTCAAAAAATGAATTATCATCCCACCAAGAGGGTTTAAAATCAAACACTTAGGACATGGGCTCCCGTAGTTGTATGACACCTAATTGAACAAGTTTCTTCAATACATTTCAATGGGTTCTTCATGGGGAGTGTATTTGTGTTTAATGTATTTCCTAGGTGGTATTTTTTGTCCTAGTCTCTGATTGTTTCGTATGGAATTTGTTGTTGTTATAGGGGTTTTTGGTGTAGTTTTTGAGGCTTCAAATCCTTTTAGAGTGATAGTAGGACCAATTTTGTGTACAAGTTTGGTATCCACAACCTCGTTGTTTGTGACATTTTTGTTTCAAGACCAGTATTTTATTTTATCATTGAATGTGTGTTGATTCTTTGTATTCTTAGAGAGCCTAAGGGTACCCTTAGCGACAAGTGATTTCTCAATCATTGTTCCTTTTTCTACTAGGTTTGCAAAGTGTGCACAGCAATGAGCTTGCAAGGGATCTTTTAAATAGTCTAGGAGGTTTTTGACAAAAATGTCCATTTTTTTTAGGGATCTCTACCTAGCATCAACTCACCATGTTTCTCCATCTCTAGAATTATTTGATAAAGGAATCTCCCTTTTCTTGTTTTGAAGTACACAAGGTGGATAATGTGATATCATTTTCAATGGTAAAGGCATAGTTGTCTAAAATTTGTTGGCTAACTCAGACCATGTCATTATGCCCCTAGGTAATCATTAAAACCACTCATGTGTAGGACCCATAAGTGTTCTAGGGAATAATCTTATCAAGTATGTGTGCTACAAGGAAATTTCACCACAAGTCATGCTAAATTCTCTGATGTGATCTATTAGGTTGCTTGTACCTTTGTACTTTGAAAAAATTAGAATTATGTATCCTTGTGGAAAAGGGGGCATGTAGATGCTTCTAGCAAAGGGGCATGGATGAAAATCCTGCACATTGTAGGATTTTTTGGTTGTTAGGTCCATGTTCTAAACTTGTTTCTATAAAGCAAACAATTATGTAGTTAGAGCACCACTTGTGGGTTTAGTATGTCATTCGTATTGTCACATCTCTCATTTTGTGTAGGAACATGGTAGGTCTATGAAGGAGTCTATTGTTGTACCTAGGGTATATGTGTATATGAGGTGTTCATGTTGGATTTCCCTTGTGTGTTCTGAATTTTGGGTTGTGCATGGGTACCTTGTTGTGATGTGTTTGATGTAAAGATATTTGATTGAAATCCTAGTTGTATTCAATTTGCATTAGATGATGTGTGTGCCCCTTTGTGTCCTTGTGTAGCACTATTTTTGGGGATATCATGACTATATGTTTTACCTATTGGACTCAAGGAACACTGAGAGGGGGGTGAATAAGTGTTCAAAAATATTTAAATTACAATCCAGATCTTAAACTATTTACAACATTTAAACAAAAGTAAAGATACAAGCACATGAAGGAAACAATCAAAACACCATAACACCAAGATTTTTATGTGGAAACCCTCTTAGGGGAAAAATCATGGTGAACGTTAATCCATAATTTATACTCTATCAAAAGTATGAAGAAAAATGGAAATGCACATGCATTTAGGCACACTACCTAGAGCTCACTGCTCAAAATCAGGAAGTCTCACTGCCTTACAACATATTTGGATTACAAAAAATATTTGAACTAAGAAAGTAGCATCTAAAAATGTGTGGTTTCAATTCTGGCGAGGCTCATAGATTAGATTCTAGACCATCTATTTGATTCAACATTTTTCTCTACTCTACTCTACCTTAATTCACTTCAAAACAATCCTCTTCTACGCAAGTGAAACTGTGCCAAATCCCTCAACAACCCTTCTGACATTCACAATATACTTTTTACACTCACCTTCACTCATTTACAATGAATTAACTGATCTCTTATATATATCCACTATCAAAGATTTAGTCGCTTCATGTCGGCTTTAGTAAAATAAAAATATTTTCCAATATTTGGCTCAATCCACATTTGATATTTGATGCGTACCCATCAAAGTTGGCCACATCATTGCTAGGACCCAAAAAAAATATTCAAGCATAGGATACCTTAACTAATTATACCTCAAATATCTACAACATGCCATATTCACTAAGTTGGCCATTGTGAGCTAATAAACATAAAATCATCCTGCCATACCTCCTAACTTATACATCGATTAATGCAACATCACAAAACTTAAAAATAATATAATATAGATACTTAACAACCTTACATGAGATCCACAACTCAAAATGATAATACGATCAAGCATACAGATCGACATACTAACCAAATACCATGTTCTTCATTCTGTCTTCCGACAATACATTGTTCTTTACTCTGCCTATCGGTATGAACAAATCCTGATCTACAAGCCAACATAATGAATTAGGTTGCCATAAATGACAACAATAGAATCCATATTCCAACAATATCCCCCTTTCGAATTGATGGCAACACTTGGTGAAAAATGACTAAGTGTTGGAAACAATATGATTACATTGCCAAAGTTCAAAATTTCAAAACACAAATCCCCCTTAAAATGATAAGGATTTTTTCACTACTCTCTCTCCCTCTTTGCAATCAATGAAAAAAATAATTTGGATCTTACCCCTTGGTAATTCAAAAATTGGATTTAAATTTGAAGAAATACAATTGCTACTCAAGTCAAAAAATTATCTTGTACTTATCTATCATTTCTAAAAGAAATTTCCTCCAAGCTTCTACTAAAATCCAATGATTAAGATCAAGTTATTGCTCTCAGATGTCTAGTTGATGTCCTCCTTTCCTTAGAACCTCAATTAACTACTCTAGTTTGCATTGGGTTAAATCCTTCACTTTCCAAAAGGTGTCCGCAAGGTTTTTTCTAGTGAAACGAACTTTTGTATGCTCATACTACAACTCTTGAATCCTTTTCTTGATTGCACCATCCTAATCCTGAAAAATGTTATAATCCTGGCCAATCTTGTTTATCTTAGTTTCAATCTGCTTTAGCTTATCTTTGTATCTCCCAACTACATGAGGCCAATGAAGACAATAGTTGTAGATGTTATTTGTTGTATTTATGCATTGCCTCAACACATTCATGGGTATGTGTAGGATCATGATGGGTATGTGGCTAACGATTTTTTTAACACAAAATTGATGAAATGAAAAGGGTTTTTAAAGGAGATTCTTATCTTTCCACCAATATAAATTATTCTTTACTTTGAATTTAATAAATAATTATTATTCATTTTCTATTTGAATTACAATTAAAGTCCTGATTGATAGGCTGATTGAAAAATATCTATAAATTTCAAATGGCATCACATTTTTGAATCCAAAATAAATGTCAAATTCTATGGTTCACATACTATAGGATTAAAAAAATAAAAATTGAATTTCATGAAGTTTCACCAAGTTAAGGTGGTTAGACATACAATTTTTTTATATTTTTTAAAAGTTGTAATAAAAAAATTTAAATTAATTATTTAACTAGAAAAAAATTACAAAAATATGTGCATCACATCCAGACATGATTCATCTACTTATATCTAAAATATTATAAAAATATATTATCATTTTATTGTGGTTAAGGGTATGTACAGGATCATCATGGAAAAAATAGGCCCTTAAGTGGCAAAAAATTTAAAAAAATTAGAGTTCGGCAACTTGACATAAAAATTTGAATAAGTTATCTATATGATTTCAAAAGTATGTAAGAATATAATTTGTAGAGAATTAAATCTAGTTTCTAAAATACTAGGTTTATTTTAAAAAGAAAAGTATCTATTTAGTGAAAATTTGAAATCTCAATGCAGTAGTACTTCAATTTCAGGGAAACAATAAGAAGTAGGTTTCTGTCTGACCACCCTAACCATGATAAATTGATAGTTTTTTTATAATATTTTAGATATGGAAAGGACTTATGTCGGATGTGATGAATATTCTTTGTAATTTTTTCCAAGTGAATAATTAATTATGATTTTTTTTATTACAACTTTGAAAAATATTAAAAACTCATGTGTCGACCACCTTAACTTGGTCAAAAATTCATAAAATTAAATTTTCATATTTTTAATCCTATAGTATGCAAAGCATAGAATGTGACACATGTTTTGGATTCAAAAGGAATAATGTTTGAAAGCTATATAATTTTTTTTAATCAACCTATCAATCAAGTTGCCAGATTGTAATTCAAATAAATAATGTATTTATTAAATTCAAATAAAACATAATTTATTTATAGGAAAGCTAAGAATATCCTTTAAAACCCCTTTTCATTTCATCAATTTTGGGTAAAAAAAAAGTTGTCAGCCACATACCCTACAAATACCCATCATGATCATGCACATACCCTTAGGGTGGTCAGACAGACACCTACTTATTTTTTCCCTAAAATTTAAGTACTATTGCATTGAAATTTCAAATTTTCACCAAATATATTTATTTAAAAATAAATAAACCTAGTAGTTTAGAAACTACATTCAATTTGCTACAGATTCTATTCTTACATATTTTTGAAATAATATAGATAACTTATTCAAATTTTTATGTCAAGTTGCCTAACTCTAATTTTTTTGAATTTTTTATCACTTAATGGCCTATTTTTTCCATGATGATCCTGCACATACCCTCATTTTCCTTTTTAGTTTGGTAAGAGATATCCTAAACTACTCTTTCATATGTAGAATTATTTCTCCCAATTTCTTATCTCGGGACTCAGATACCATGGCTTCCTTAATACATTCAATCATCTCTCCAGGAAACACATTTTGCGAACTCTCCAATCTAATGTTATTGTGCAAAAAAAAGTACTTAATGTGCTCTCAATCAGGTCCTACTCATATGAGGGTCTATGAGACCATATGTCAACAATTTTCTGCATCACTTCCTTATACCATTACTACATCTGGTTTAACTAATTTTGGTTCTTCCCTTGGAGTGTACTCATCAGATTCCTCATCTGGTATGTTGACAATCACTTGTTCTATACCTTTTCCTTCAATTTTTGGAGTCTTGTGTGCCGAAGGAGTGTACTCAACAATCTCTTGTGATCTTTTCTTCTTCCTTTCCATCTCATCATAAGAGGATCCTACTTCAAGTGCTCTTACCGAAGTGGAAATGCTAATTGCTCCAAACTTCCCTAGAAATTCTTTAAAGAAATTTGAATACTCTTGCTTACAATTTCCAAAGTATTAGAATGTTGAAAAATTTGTTTACAAATTTGTTCATTCTCTTTCTATACAACATTATTGATCTATTGCAAGCAATTGAGAAAATACATCACAAGACATATGACCAAGGTACCAAACCTAAAGGGGTAATCTGCCTCCTTTGTTAGTTGCACATTTTTTGATCAATTAATCTTTTAGCAATCTATACATGTCAAAATCTTGATCCTCCATTATCATTTTATGAGAGATGTAAACTGCACCTACCAAAGTTGTGCCTTCCCTATTTTTGAAAAAGATTTTGTATGAGATTCCATGCACAATGTACCTTGTTATTGGATCTTTGATCGTCAAAATTATCAAAGTCATTTGATCTGTATTTACTCTAGTTAGGATTTTGACTTCTTTGTTCTAAATTGACTTCTTTCTCAATATATCCCCAACATTGCATAATCTAGTTAGATTCCTAATCACCTCTTCTGAAATGAGATAGGGTTTATCCAGAGTTAGAATGTCATCATTCAATTTGTTTAGGATAAACCTAACGACTTCCATGTTATCAAAATAGGGAAATTCACTCTAAATGTCCAAACTTTTGTGTTTCACTACTATATTCATCTAAATTCACCATTCCTTTGATTTGCTTCATTTTCCTTTTCATACTAAACAAGTTTCTAGTGAGCACCAAATTAAGTGAGAATTCTTTAAGCAATTGAAATACCTAATGAATTTTTCATTGAATGAACTTTACTCCTTCAAAATTCTACTACAAAGGCTCTCCTATTATTCTTCAATGCAAGGTGAAAAATGAGGGTTCCAAATACCCTTTTATAACTCACACACCTAACCTTTTTACCACATTAATTTTTTTTCCCTAGGTGTTCTAGATACTCTATTTTCTCAAAAAAATAAAGAAGGATTCATCTACAAACCTTCTACTTCTCAAATTTCTACACAAGTGATCATCGATACATTTGTAAACTATTACCAGAACTATTGACAATTTCCTGCATTCTAGTGCCAACTATCGATAGGGGGACAAATGATTTTCTTGAAAAAATCCCCCTAGGCCAATGGCCTAAGATCAATTTATGGGGGAATTACTAGAAGCATATTCTAGTGCAGGTTTATTTCCTTGATCATACTCACCCTTCCTTACCCATGTTTTCTTCATCTGATCTCTTATTTCTTTTACAGTCACTTTCCCTTTTCCTTTATCATCTTTTTGTGAATTTTTTCCTTTGTATACAGGACCTCTTCTATCCATGTTTCTATTCCTGCAAAATTTTGCAATGTGACCACATCTATTGCAATTGTAACACACATGACTTCTTTTTCTAAACCATTCATTCCATTTATTTTCTCTTGATCTACATTGATTAGAAATATGCCCAGTTCTTCCACAGGTGTAGCATTTAACATTCCTTACACTGACATACATACTTCTACATTCAATCGACTTATGACCAAAATTATTACAACTAGAACACTGACTGGGAAATGATGGACTACTTGAATTTATTTTACTTCTACACTGAGAAGCCATATGACCAAATTTATTACGGGTAAGGCAATGACCATTAAACTTTTGACCATTGGGTTGTCTTACCGGATACCTTCTGCCTTTGTTCATTTGATTTCTTTGTGTAGAATCCTTATGTTTAAATCCAGAGATTTCTCCCTTCTCATATCCAAGACCTTGCTTTTCATTTGCATCCTTATTTCCTTTAGCCAACACATCAAGCTTAGTAGAATTGATCCTAAACTTCTCCTTGTATTCATTTGTAGTAGTGAGTTCATCTCTGAGAATAACTATTTTTCTTTCAAGCTCTTGTACATTATTTATAGATTGTTGTAGTTCAATCTCTAGCTAAATGAATCTACTATTAAATTTATTGGATTCTTGAGATCTTTCTACTAAGGATTGGCCTAGATGCTCTTCATTCTTCTTCCTTTCTTCAATCTCCTTAGTTAGGTTCATCACCATATATTCCATCTCAAGATTTAGAGTAGCATTGTCTCTAGCAATGTAATGCCCCACCGTGTGAACCCTAAAGGACAACAAAACACTGTAATTTTTTTTTTGAAAGTGAAACATTGTATAAGATGAAAATGTACAATCTTAACATGAAAATAAATTATTCACTTGCAAAGTAATCTACGTCCTCTGGGGTACATGGAACAGTCATTACAAACACTAAAATTTTATCCAAATGAAAGCGAAAGAGAAACATAAGGATAACATCTATTCATCCATGATTATTAGAGAGGAAAAATGATACAATATTTTATTGTGATTCAATTCAAAGTTTCATGATAGAATCATGGAGCATATTTCTATAGATACAACACATCATAGTTACAATAATACATTACATAGTGCTTCCCCTATATCAACAAGAAGAGTACATTAGTACAAGAATGATGCAACAATAATGAATAAGGTACAAAATGTGGAACCATCTTCAACCAAATGTAGCTCTGGATATTGCATCAACTCTCGCATCACAAACACAACCTGGGAACCCAATGGGTGCATAACATGTTCCACCCAACTACATGGACCCGAAGGCCTACCCCCATGCTAGGAGATGACAAGAAAGGATCCACAACCAAGACAAATAAGCAGAATGATCACATGACCAATTCACAAGACTAACCAAACATAACATATAACAATCTCAACAACCACTTACGAGGTGACTGCTTCTAGAGGAAAACAAAGAAAACACAAGGGGTACTATGGGAGAGTGTCATCGCATGATCCTATCATGGGTTATCTTGACTACCTCTTACTAGGTGCTAGCCCCCATCTATGGTTATCCTAACTGCCTCTCACTAGGCGTCGACCCCATAGGGTGACACATGGAGGGCCACTAACCTCTCATGAGGATGAGGTAGCGATCTTTCCAATCACGACCTTCTCAGTCCACCCTTAGTCTGTGAAAGCACTATCAGCATGGATGAGGTATCTTACTATCTTAATCAATGTGTTACTACCCAACCCACTATCTTATTTTATTAGGTTTTCACTTGTTAAACCAATTCTTCCAAAGGTTATCCTAACTTCCCCTTTGTGCATCGACCCCCATGAAGAGCCACCCTCCCAAAAGTTTTGAAATATGACTCACAACAAGGGGTGTACCAACATAAAAATTCACAAGACGGAAGCATGAGTGAGGCATGAACCATCTCGCTCAAAGTCATAACCAAAAAGGAAAAGAAACTATGGACATGATACACCCATGAGCTTAAAATAGAGATACAATGGCAGACACAAAGACCTAATCATGGAAAAATTCAACACAAACAAGTTTCCCAATGCCTTTTGAAGTCTAACAACCTCCCACCCATAACTTATCAAGGGAGTAACTTATGCATTTACAGGTTCCCAACTCATTCAAAACATGTATATATATAAAGAATTCTTTATTAGCAAAATAAGTCAAGGGGAAAATATGCTCAATCATGGAACCACTAGCATGCATAAGGAATCAATACCAAAGAATATCCAAATTAAATAAATAACAAACTAACATGTTCAAGATAATCTATAAATGTCCATTCCTAAACATAATCCAATCCTACTAAAGATAGTGTAAAAAATTATTAAATGAATAACTATAATTAAGTTCATTTTGATCATAATATCTTTTAAATGGATAAGCCCTAGAATAGGTAATTGATTGGACCTTTTCTTAATTTGAAATCCCTAACTTATACACTTGATTATCTCAAACTAAATAGATCAAAACATAACCCATACCTCAATTGTCACGTTAGGAATGGAAAGTGATATTTTTTAACGCTAAGCATAATGTAGTTGTCTTGATTTTTAATTTACAGTTTAATAAACATGCTCTAAAATTTTGGTTCAACCTTATTTTCTGGGTATAGCTCACCAAATGGAGAAGCGAAAGGCCAATACCACGTGGAAGAGCTTGGAGGAGGAGAAACCATAAGTGGCCGAAAAGCAGCAAGAAACAATAAAGAAATGCAACCAAGAAATAAAATGAAAACAAACAATGGCTAAGATTCTTATATTGGCTGCAAATGTTGAACAGTTTTCTGTTCATTTTCTTTGCATATTTTGCTGGAGCATTGATATAGCGGTGAAGGGGAAATGGGTCAAGAGATAGACGAATTCTAAGCTCTAAATTCATCAGACAGTGAGTGCAATTTGGATGCAATGCTAAATGAGACGACCTAAAAAGTAGACTTGCACAAAACAATAAAGCCCTCGTTAGAAAATTTAATTATAGAATGCAGCTGAGGCAGGTTGACAATGGAATCAGAGAGATTATTTAAACCTCTACAACATTCTATTTTCAAGTACTGCAGATGTGATCAGTTCCCAACGGAAATCAGGAAGGCTCTCTATAGTCTTCTATTTTCAAGTGTTGCTGCTTTGACAGGTTGCAAATGGTATCATGGACATTATTTAAAATTTATACACCCTCCACAGTTTGGTACTGTAGTGACAATGGTTTGCCAATGGTAGGAGGGGGAATTAATAAAACTTAGATATTATCAACATTGACCTTTCATCCAAAAAAACAACCTCAGTACAAAACACAGTAATGGTGCATACCTAGTTCGAATGGAAAATAGAGTCGGACTGCTGAGGTGCTTCTGTAAATTTCTTTTCACCTTCTCCCATAATTTCTTTCTTTTCTCAATTTTTTGTGAATGTTGTTTTCCCCTTTCCTCCCAAATAAATTAAGGAATTGTTCTTACAAATCTTGATAAGTAATAGGTGGCAATCAACACAAATATCAAACTCATACCCATCACATATATTTTTCACCGTTCCACCACTTGGATAAAATTTCCTCTATTGAAAAGATAAAGAAATCTACCCCCACTAAGTTGGTTGCCAGGGAAAAGAATTGCATTATTTTAATCAAATCTAATGTTAATCTGCTTATTCAAGTTAATCAAATCTGGGTGGGTTAAAAAAAAACTTTTTAAACATATATATTTATATATTTATTATTGTTATTTTTTTAACTTTACTTTAGATGTAATATTTTTATTACATCCTTCTCATTACATAATTTAAATTTTATCAAATAATTTAAAATTTAAAATTTAAACTTTCTTAATATGTGGATTATCAATCCACTTTATTTCATATTAAATAACCATTATTTATTCATAAAAAAATTGTATTTCATATGTGTTTCAATATAATTATAACCTTAATATTAATTTTATATTTTAATTATTAAGATTTAACAATTTAAATGTATTACTATAATTAAATCCATATTATAAATATGAACTACGAAGCTCAAAACAAGGACTAAATGAACATAACAACGACTATGCCTGATACTAGAAACACATCAATTACCAATAATGATACACATCCAAATAAAATGATAACACATCAAGATTTATGACTTGAAACGATTGACATGAAATAGTACAATACCGTAATAGGATGGAATACTAATGGACGACATCATTAGACATTGACGGGATGATAGAAATGGATGGGGATACTTTCTTTTCAAATCTGTAAACCACGTCATAACATTGGGTATTTATGAGGCTCGCCCTGTCCTGCCAGTGCAGGTGGAATCGAGGCTTGGGTACCTGCAATCCTGCATAAAAACAAGTGTCAAAACAAACAACATATATATACCTAATGCCATACATACCATGGGAGAGAATTGTAGTGTGGTAGGTCGCTCACGGATGAGTGATGCAACACCATCCCTCTCACTCGAACCTCAATCAAACATTATCATAATATCATGAAACGAGGAATAATCAATTCACGTAACCATACAATATCACATAATCAGGTAAAGAAAAACATCATGCATCATTATATCATCAATAGCATAGAAAAATATCATGTTCATCCAAGCAAAACACATAATTCAAATTGGAAAAACAATCACCAATGAAATCTCAAGTATGCATCAAACATAAATAGTATCCACACAGTATCATGGAAGGCACTACAAGCAAGCTTTTCACATTCTTCATTTATTTCTTTTAGGGTTTGATTCATATGAACATCTTCCAAGCATTTACTTTCTTTCTGCTTTAGCTAATCACATAGTTCCTTCCTCTTTTCTCTTGACTCGTTGATTTTATCCTTCAATGATTGAATGAATTTTTCAGCATCCTCAAGATTTTCTTTTAATTTCAAGACTTCTATTTTAGACTGATCAAGATCAAGTGACACCAGAAACTATTGTTGAAGACCACTCGAGTCCATTGTATTCCAACTTCCACCTCAAGCTATTAAACTTCTACAGAGGAACCTTTCTCTAATACCAATTATTGGACTCAAGGAACACTGAGAGGGGGGGTGAATAAGTGTTCAACAATATTTAAATTACAATCTAGATCTTAAACCATTTACAACATTTAAAAAAAACTAAAGATGCAATCACATGAAGGAACCAATAAAAACACCATAACACCAAGTTTTTTACATGGAAAACCTATTAGGGGGAAAACCACCGTCGAGGTTAATCCAAAATTTATACTTTGTTAAAAGTATGAAGAAAAAAGGGAATGCATATGCATTCAGGCACACTGCCTAAAGCTCACCGCTCAAAATTAGGAAGGCTCACTGCCTTACAACATATTTGGATTACAACAAAGAGTTGAACTAAGAAAGTAGCATCTATAAATTCCTAGTTTCTAGTGAGGCTCATAGATAAGATTCTGGACCTTTTGTCTAATTCTACACTTTGCTCTGCTCTTCCTTAATTTACTTCAAAACAATCCTCTTCTACACAAGTGAAATTGTGCCAAATCGGTCAACAACCCTTCTGACATTTGCAATATACTTCACACACTCACCTTCTCTCATTTACAATGAATTAAATAAACTCTTATAAATATATGCTATCAAAGATTTAGTCACTTCATGTCGGCTTCAACAAAATAAAAATATTTTCCAATAGTTAGCTCAATCCACATTTGATATTCGATGCATACCCATCAAATTTGGCCACAACACGGCTAGGATCCAAAACAAAATCTTCAAGCATAGGATACATTAATTAATTATACCTTGAATATCTGTGACATGCCATATTCACTAAGTCGACCACTATGAGCTAATAAACAAAAAATCATCCTATTGGACCTCCTAACTTATACACCGATTAATGCAACATCACAAAACTTAACAATAAGATAATATAGATACTTAATAACCTTCCCCGAGATCCACAACTCAAAATTATAATATGGTGGCGCATATAGATTGACATACTAACTAGATACCATGTTCTTCATTCTCTCTTTCAGTAATACTCTGTTATTTCCTCTTCCTACTGGTATGAAAAAATCTTCATCTGTGGACTGGAATAATGACTTAGGTTTCTTGGAAGTGGATTCACTCTATGAGGGGGGTGAATCATAGTTAAATAATTTTAACTGTTGAATTTGAATGCACAATGAAACTTCTTACTAATTTTAACCCAATGTGGTAGATTTGTTTATGCAAGTGAACATTAACACTTTAGATTAGATTGACATGAAACTTGACTAACATTTACAACTCATATTAAAGAATCATATGATATTGCTCAATTAATATGTGAAAAATCTTGTTTATGCTTTTGAAATAGAACTACAACTTTTCCCAATGCAGATTTAACTTGCTTTATGGAAGGCTTTTTAAAATCAGATTTGAACAATTTTAACTTTGCATGACAAACTTGAACATTTAGAAATACAAATCTTTTTAACATAGTAAAAGTATCAGAGCATTGACTAAATGAGCACATTAACATGAAACAAAATGAGAGACAAATAACATCACATAACACAAAGATTTCCTAAGTGGAAAAAACCACTCATTGAAATTTATTTTTTATTAATCGAAGACCACCAAATCTATAACAATGGTGGAGCAACAACTCAACACCTTTTCTAAAGCACCAACTTAATAGGAGCACCAACCCATCAATGCACAAAGTCACTGTCTAAAATGTAAAACACCAATGACTTTACAACTGCACTTTAATTGTTGTCCCAAAATCATTAATGAATAGAGGAACATAAAGATATTCAATGATTCTAGCTACAATATGAACTATTCATAATAGTACCAAAATAATTTCTCATAAATCTGAATGATATCTTTGTTATAAGAACTAGATATTTCACAAAATAAAACCCTCTTTCCTCTTCTCAAATATTGCAAATATAACAATGATATGACTAACAAACTCTCTATGTTTTTCCTCATACATCTCTCTCTGAACAATGGCTTAAAGCCATGTTTATATAGAGCACATGAATCCCTTGTAAATAAAATGAAAAACCCTCAAGCCAAGTGACAACCATCGAGTTAGGGTTTCATCAAACTAAAAAAAAATTTGCATATAAAATGACATTTTTTCAACTGAAATTTCTATTTCTTTCCCTTTTCAAAAAACACGAATCAGGAAAAGTAATTCTTTTCAAAATGAAAAAAATAACCAAAATTGAAGTAATTCTTATTTCATTTTTACTCTTCCATTTACCAAATTTACCTTCGAAATATTAAAGAAAATGTATAAATATTACCTTTGTTGTGGTGGATTTAACTTGCAAATAAAATCCCTGAAGATCTTCATGAACAACTACCCAAACCTCAACTTCCAGCTCAAGCGAAGACCATCATCCTTATTACCACTCATCAAAGACCAACATAACTAAAAACTAGGTTAGAATACCACAACAAACTTGCTCAGTTTGCAACTATAGTTTCAACATGGTGGTGCTAGGGTTTGAGTTTGTTTTCCAAATGAAACAAATCTTTTGTTTACCCTATTTCTTCCTTCATCGAAACCCCAAAACAAAATGAATGAAATTTGAAATCCAAAAATCATATTACAATCATTTTGGAATCCATGTAACCAACACAATGATGCATTAAATGAGTTCCAGATCATAAGCCACACATGTTGTCCAAGTCATCATGTCAACACAATCAACATGCTCATTGAAACAATAATATTGTCGCTTCCATGTAAACAAATCAAGTGTAATACATATGCTGACAATCCAAGTCTACAAATAACGTGTATTTGACTGTTGTGCAATGTATAAGCTCAATAACAATAAAATAAGATTGACCTTCAATCAAAAACCAAAGAAAATGCCAACTTCCCAATCACTTTATAAAAAACCATAATGAATGATGTTGGTCTTAAGTGCTAAAACAATGCACTTTAAAAACAAATAGAAATTTCTTAATGCCAACCAAGGCATTTACCAAAGACTTATATAACTAATAAATCATATGCCAAGATATATGTAAATATGAAATGTGAATACATGTAAAATGTGAAGGCCCAAATATGTGTAGAAATATACTTTGTAGGAAATGATATGAAAAGTCCAAGCAATACCATAGCTTATGAAGCTATATATAGTAGCCAACCCAAGCATACAAATCTAACTGTGTATGAACCCTGTGAGAAAGCAATATACCTTATGTGAACTGAATCCAAGAACCAAAAAACATATTACCTTTCATCTAAGTAGTGATGTAATAATGCAATCACCTATATAAGCAAGATAACCTTTATCTGCACATGAAGCTCAACCTTATTAGTACCACAAGATATAACAAATTTGAATGTAAAAAAAGAAATAATCTTGTCCATAGCCAATATATTGAATGAAGTATCACAAAAACAATGCCATGAGTCATAACACCAAAGTGCTAGAACTAAGCCAAAATACATGCCAATAGTACCCTTGACATTAACCATGGGTGTGGGTCATGAACCTGAAAATCTTATTCTCTTGCATCCATAAGGAGTGTTTGAGGAAATATTCATGGTGTTTGTTGAGGTCCCAAATGGATTAGTGCATGTTGATTGTGCTATTGACTATGTTATAGGCGTTGATGTTGATTGAGTCACACCCTACGTAACAAATGATGCTATAGGTGGATTTGTGAATGGCATCCCAAAAATGAGAGTAGTGTGAATCATTGAAGGACTCTGTGTAGCTCCTCCTAATGGTATATTAAGGTTTACCTAAGGAATAACATTTTGTGGAATATGTGTTGTATGACCCTAGTTTTTGTTTGAGACATTTCTAGGTGAATGCACCACTTGTAGCATGTTCATGTCAAATACAGGTGGTAATTTAACTCCATCCTCTAGGAGTTTGGCTAAAAATATTTGAGGTTCAAGCATGATGATCTCATCAACAAATTCAACAACTTCAAGATGTTGGGTTATTTCCTCAAGTTGCTCAACAGTGATATGACCTTGGTCATCTCTTATGAGGAAGTTTTGAAATGGGTTAACATATGATTTAGACCTTGGGGGTTCTTGTGATGTTGACCCACTGTGTGTGGTATTGTTATTGACCTGGTGAGTTGTAGGACTAAGGTTCATTTTTCTAGTGGGATTTTAAAGGTCCTCATGCTGTCTTGAAGGATCCATTACTAATTGTCTCTTTTGTAATTTTCTCTCGACCATAAGATAAGACATTCTCAAAGGAGGATGACATGTAAATGTGAATTGTAGGGTATGTAACTAAGATGTCAGATTATAAGCTATTTTTTCATTTTTTGGCATAAATTTATGACATGCAATAACTAAGGTATGACTTAAGATAATTTCTAAAATGCAAATATCCAGTATATGAAAGTTAAGCTATGTCTCTGGTCTCTTTGGCATAAATTATGACATGCAAAGACTATGGTATAATGAAAATTATATGTCAATATCTTTGGATAACTAAGGAATGAGTCAGTAGCTGACCAAGTTTGATGCAAGGTTCCAACTAAGATTTCCAGTGATCTTTTACGATCAATACCAGAATGACTAAGTGACAAGTTTACTGGGTGGAGTTCAAACTAGCTTGGTGAGTTTGAGGAATTCCACAAAGATGACAAAGGACAGATTCTAAAATGATATGTCAAAGGAAATCACATTTGAATCAATTTTTTCAATCAAGGTAAGATAGTTTATCTAACCTAAGTCTATAATGTATTATGCACAAGGCTTTTCCTAGGTATGCTAAGGATGATATAAGTAATACCATGATGAAACTAATAGGAAAAATAAGGATGAACCTAAATATGAGTAGGTCATAGGTCTGGATCAAGTTTATAGTAGAGGATAAATTAGATAATGAGATCCTACAGTAAATGTTTTGAGTTTTCAATTTGCTAAATGTAAGTTTTTTGTGATAGGCAGATGCCTTGCTCCAGACTACAAATGCGGTTCATAAGATCAGATGCATCACAGAAACTCATAGATGTAGTTTACAGTCTCATATGTGTTTCATACTACAACAATTGTGACTTCATATTGTTAGATACATTGCAAATTTTAGCAATTTTCACTCAAAATGTCATATGCATTTTTTGTTGAAACAATTGCGACTCATAATGGTAGATGTGGGTTTTTGTGTGACAGATGCATTTTATATTTTAGAAACATTGACTCAGAATGTCATATGCATTTTTTGTTGAAATAGTTGTGACTCAGAATGTTAGATGTGGGTTTTTGTGTGACATATGCGTTGAATAGTGAACTGGTCCTAGGTTTTGATAAATTTTTGACTCTTTTTAAGATTTACTCTTGGATGTTTTTGTCTGATCATATCTAATTGAATACACATGCAAGACACACCAAGTAGAGTGTTTGAAATAAATAAACAGATAATTACAATATTAAGGTTGGCAAGGACAATATCCACTAGACTCCTACTTAGAGTTTCCTGCAACCGCACTATCTAGAGTGGATGACTTAGGATCTTGGTAGCACAAGCTCCCCCTTGTAGTACATTCACTTCTCAAGCTCACCAAGATCCAAATTCCCACATGAACAAGGAATTTTTCATCTCTACTACTAGACTTCATTTATAATGTGGGTTGGCTTGGGAATCATCATTCCTGTAGCGATAGATAGAAGGTTTTTGGAAAATATAAACAAATCATTTTTAGTTGAAAGGCACCAATTTAGGTGGTCACACAAGAGGCAAGATTGGCTCTGATAAGGAGGTTTCCTAGCTTGTAGAGGTTACACTCTATAGGTTCTAATGTACCACATGGGTATTGAGGGAATCACTTGCTTTCCTATAGGAGCACCTATAATGTTGATATTTCCTTAGAATTGAAATTTAAATACTGGTTGGGAGTAGCTTGGCTTTAGCTCATTACTGTTTGGGTCATTCCCTTGGGGTGAGTACCTTTTCCCACCAAGGCAAGCCCTCTAATAGGTAAACATAAAAGTGGATGGGTCTAGATTTTTTATCATCGAAGTCTCCCAAGGTGAGAGCATATGAACCTACCAACCTTCCCAAGCATAGAGAACAATAATAAATCCACCCTAAATAAACAATAAAATACTATGTGAAGACTGAAAGCAGGGTTAATTAACCATTTAATTAATAAAATAAATCCTATGTGAAGAATCAAAGTATGGAAGAGAGTACAATAAGATAGGATTTTTAGATCATTTTCTTCGACAATCATCCTACAAGTCAACACATCAAAAGTTTGAAAGTTTTTATTTTTTACCTTTTCCAATCATCCTACAAAAACAAGGTTAACTCTGCTAGATCACACACTTTAAACTTTGAATTAGTCATAACAAACTTTAATCATTAAAATCAAAACTTGAAATTTTTGAAATTAGAAAATTATTTTCACTAGTCAAATGCATCGCAGGAAGCAATAGATGCATCACTTGAAGTTGGATGTAGTGTTTTCCCTCTTTAGATGTGGTTCATGATGTTAGATGCATCGTTCTGTGCATCAGATGCGTCAATCCATACCTGTTCCTACAAAAGTAAAATTTTCTACAATTTTTTTCAAAGTTTGTTACTTCACATCGATTTCATGAAATGTGACAAGGGAAAATAACTAGAAATAAAGAAAGCATAATGATTACAACAGTCTAAAATTACCTAGATCATGCTAAGATCCCCAAATCGATAATGAAGTGCAATACAACAAAAGAATTCAATAAAGAAGAAAAATATCACCTAATTCCCATGCTTGCTTGACTCATCTCCATTATTCTCCTCAACTTTGCTTTGAAATGCTCAAATTCCCTAAGATCATGAGTGCAATATTAGCCTATAATTATTTTGACAAAAGAAATTTGAAGATTGTGATTACCCAAAAATAGAGTTTAAAAGCTTCTTTTATAGAAACTTCACAGATTCGACGGTTGAGATTGATTTGTGTTTGAATAGTCTAGATCAAGTGTGAGGATCTGATTCAATAGTTAAGTGACTTGATTGATTAAATTGATCAAATAGTTAGCTAATTTGATTGATTAGTTAAGAGATGTAATTGAAAGAGTGTGTGAGTCAAAAGGAGATGACAGATTAGTTAGGTGAGTGAATTAAGAGAGAGTGTTAGTCAAGAATGGAGAGAATTATACATGAGATATTAGATTGAAAATGTAGGAGACGTGCTCAAATAGAAGAATTAATTATGAAATTAATTCCTTTCCTTGTGGAAGAATTTGTGTGTCTATGATAATAAAAATTAAATATTCAATTAAGGAAGCACTTTAAATAAGAAGATAGAATTAATTAATTAAATGAATTATCATTTATTTAACTAAATGTGGGAGAATATGGTTTGATTTGAATGTGTAATTAAATAGATTTTGGAAACTTATTTAATTAGTAAGAAGAAGAGATTTAATTTACATGACGTAATTAAAGTAAATTAGTGTAATTTACTTAATTAACCAATTTTATAAGAATAATGAAATGAATTAATTTCTATTTAATTAATTTGAGGAATTAGGACATTTTGTTATAATTAAATGATAAAATCATTTAATCAAATTTACAGATATCTTGAAGTAATGATGAAAAATGCAGTCATGGGACTAAGCCATTTTTCAATGTCTACAATAGGTATGCAACTCCAAAATAAGTTGAAACTATTCAAAGAAATGAACATGGTATGCCTGTGATATTGAATCACAAAGGTGAGTTACAAAAGTTTGATACGTGGAGGAATGATTTGGGAGAGCTGCTCACATCAGCTAAGATGGCATTGACTGTGGTTGATTACACCATGTTGAATCCAAATGTTGGCATGATGGTGGAAATTGAAACAATAATGGATACTTTTTTCATAGAGGCCAGAGCCTTAATTGATGAAAGATATATCTAACATAGTTCAGTGTATGTGTAAGATCATCATGGAAAAAATAGTCCCTTAAGTGACAAATAATTCAAAAGAATTAGAGTTAGGCAACTTGACATAAAAATTTGAATAAGTTATCTATATTATTTCAAAAATATGTAAGAATAGAATCTATAGAAAATTGAATGTATTTTCTAAACTACTAGGTTTATTTGAAAAGAGAAATCTATTTGGTGAAAATTTGAAATTTCAATTCAATCTAGTACTTAAATTTCAGGGAAAAAATAAGTAGGTGTTTGTTTGACCACCCGAACCACAATAAAATGATAATATTTTTTTTATAAGATTTTAGATATAAGTAAAGGACTTATTTCCCAATGTGACGCATAATTTTTTTAAATTTTTTTCCAAGTAAATAATTAATTATGAATTTTTTATTACAACTTTTAAAAAATATAAAAAAACTCGTATGTCTAACCACCTTAAATTGGTCAAAACCTCATGAAATACAATTTTATTTTATCCTATAGTATATGAAGCATAGAATGTGGCATATGTTTCTGATTAAAAAAATGTCACACTGTTTGAAAGCTATAAATGTTTTTCAATCAACCTATCAATAAGGACTTTACTCGTAATTCAAATAGAAAATGAATAACAATTATTTATTAAACTCAAAGTAAAGCATAATTTATATTGGTGGAGAGCTGAAAATATCCTTTGAAAACCCTTTTCATTTCATCAATTTTGGGTAAAAAAAAAGTCGTTAGCCACATACCCTACAAATACCCATCATATCACCATTTTTTGGCCCATCATGATCCTACACATACCCTTCAAAGGTGCAGAGTTTATTGGATGTGAAGTGTCCTATTGAAGAGGAGTATATTAGCTAGTTGGCAAAGTATACTAAGTAAACTTGCATGGAGATGATAATAAATATGGTTAATAATGGATAGGAGGGAAACAATGCATAGCCTAAATATAGTACAAATTAGGATTTTGTTAAAGTATTGCAAAATATATTGTTCTCTCCTCAACATGAAAAATGTGGCACGAATGCTAATGTGGATAAATCAGTTTTATATCTGTAATTGTTCTTTCATTCTTTTTAAATTTTACTGACTAGAATGTGCAAGTGGAGAACACTTTTTGATCGTGGGGAAGATATTTGGGAGTTGTAACAAAAAAAATTCCTTTTGAAGGTGGAACTGGATCTCCAACAATGAATGATGATTACTTTTTTCTCATGTATGTTCCAACCACATAAGAGGTCAAATGTAACTAAAAAAGGAAATATATGTTACAACGGTCCAATAAAATAGTGACGTGTGTTTTTTTGGCCCAAAGCTTATTTTTTCTCCTTCACTTCTATAAGAAGGAATTCAAGGCCAAAAGGTAGGGGTTCATTGTAATGCAAATGACACATTGAATTGTAGAAAGAATACTAAGCATGTTTTTAATTTTGTCTTAAGTTTTGAGTCTATAGTTATGTATGTAATTTTTGATAACAATACAACAAATACAATATACAATGGTACTAATTTCATGGTCATTGTCTCTCCTCTATACTTATTGTATGAGTTATGAATGAAAATAATCAAGGAATGGTTTGATCATCTCAATTGCTTTCTAGTGGATGTATAATTTCATTCTTCTTTATTAGTTCAATGAATTAGTGTAAATTCTTGAATGAGATTTTTAACTCATATGAATTATGTGCTAGGATACCTATAAGAAGTGGTTGTCATGAATGTAATGTGGAAGTGTTGTAATGCAGTGCTTCTTAAGATTATATGTTGCTATATGTTGAGTTTTTATCTAGTTGTAGAGGTTAATATTGAATCTATCATTCAGATAAGGCACTGGTTTAGGGAAGGTATTCATAATTCCCTTTTTGGGTCAATTCATCAGAAAATCACTCTTTATTTACAAACCTTTCAAATGAATTACCATTGTAGTTATTTTATGATAAATTTCACTATTCTCATGCTCCAAGTGTAGGGTATTATTAAAAGAACTTCCAACTGTTTTGATACACTATGTTGTTGAGTGGGTATATGAAAATTATCTATTGTTTGCAATGTGTTAAGATATTAGTTACACAAGTTCTTGAATATATATTCTGGGATCATCATCCTGGGTTTCACAGAGCTGAAAGTGGAGGAAAGTTTAGTAGCTTTCACTCATTCGTTGGCCAATCCCTTTAGATTACTAACTATTGGAAATTGAGAAGTCAATAGGTAATTTTGAAGATTATCTTGGTTCTTAAAAAATAACCAACAGATTGGCGACTTTGTTGGGGACATGCTAAATCCAAAGTATCTAGTTTAGATTTGGTATATTCAAATTCAAGTATTATATTATTCTTCATTGTTTGAAGAATAATTGGTTCAAAGTTTTATCATATAAGTCATGTTCAGTCTTATGCATGAAGTATTGGTCTATTCTGTCACCTTTTTTTAGGTTACGTTCAGAGCCTTTTCTGAGATTAAACATACCAAGTCAACGAATGACCAATTTCTATTTCCCATAAGTTTTGGGTGGAAACTTTAAATTTTCTAATACCGGTGTAAAGATAAAATCTCAAAAGGAACGTGGGAAGAAGGATTCTAACATAGTTGACACCATGAAGAAGACAAGAAGCTACACACAAAAGCATCCCAAGCAGAAGCTATAATCTGAGCCTGTGAAAGATAAGCAACCTACTTGGATTAAGAAAAGTGTTGAATCAAGTAAGTAGATTGAATCCCTTGTTGATGCATCTCCTACTTTTAATTAATGAGGTGAAGAGTGCAAATTTCTAGGGAGAAGAACATGAAGTTGAATTATCTAATGTAGATATGGTAAGATTTCGTACTGGGAAAGTATTTGATAACGAACTTGACATCTCAAGAGAGGAGGATAGGTGGGAGTTTTGGGATAAAAATAAGAAGTCCTTAGAACCTTTAACCCTCAAGAGGTGAATCTCCTAATGTAGAAGTGCACCTTTCCCTTGAGGAAGACCCAATTGATTAGACTAACTATAGTCCCAACACCGAGTGAATTTAGAGATGTATTAGAAAATGAATAAGACTTAGACAAAGAAATGCAAGATTTAGAAGAGGAAGGAGAAGGAAGATAGGATTATAGCTAAGCAACTTGAGAGAGACGCTCAGAAAAAAAAGAGAAGATGAGAGAATATGTTGCTAGGTGGAAAGCCTTGATTGAAAATGTCTCCAAGTTGATTGTTGAGATTACCCCTAGAATTCCTAAAGTAACAGTCCAAATGGGAACATCTATTGCTAATACCTTGTGGACACCAATTTTGGTACCTAAAATTCTCTAACACTTCTAGAGTTTTTCACCTAAAAGGAGAGAGGTAGGCCCAAATGTGTAATGTACCCACTCAAAACTAATGCAAGTATGAATTAAATATGCCTAAATGCAATGTATAAATGTAATAGACTGATAAAGGAAATGAATTACTAATGTAAAACCTAAGAAATGCAAGTTTTTTGAAAACACATTGTGATATGAAAAATGATAGATTAAATGCAATAAAGAACAAGATAAACATGCTAAACATAAACTGTGCACTTGAGAATTGATGAAGGATAGAATGAAGATTGTAAAGGTCCCTATAATTATGGAAAATCTAATTTTTTGATCAACTGGGTGATGTAAGCAAGGTGGTTGATACTCACTATCCAACTCAAAATGATCCAACTCAATCAAGGAAACCTACCCTTGAACACAAAACCCCCAATTGTATCTTAATGCACCACTAGAGGCTTCTAGCCCCCAAAACACATATTTTCATGCTATCTTTCAGAATAGGTCATACAAAGACAAAAAAAACATTAAAAAAGACTCACCACAGACCCCAAACCAAAATACCAAAAGGTTTCAAGAGATGAACTTCACAACAATACTCAGATTCATTAAACCACCTCTAAATTAGGCTACTCAATTAGCCCTAATTTACAAAGAAAGTACTTCTGAACCACCTTTTTTTCACTAAAACTCTTTGGAAAGTCATAAATTGTGTCTCAAAACAACAAAATCCTCCATCAATTCTTAGGTTTAAGACATCTAACCTCCTGATCCACCAAACCCTACATTTTCTTGCAAAAACTCTAGGGTTTATTGAAAATTTATTCACCCAAACCTATGAAACTCAACCATTGTATCAATCATGTAACAAATACCCTACACAAGGTTAATCAACCCTTACATATAATGTCCCATCAACAAATTAACAAATTCCTTCTGAAACCCATCATTTTCACATAGAAAATTGCATTTATTTGCCCTAGGACATCACCCCTTTTCACACAACTCAATTCTCTCTCCTCCAACCTAGGTAAACACCTACCCTATCATATTACATGGCATTCCTATGAGTAATAGGCTATATGATAGTAGGAGGAATGGCTTATTTCATATTTTAAACTTCAAATAGAGCCTCACTGGCTTATCATAGACATATTCAGAAAATCGAAGAGATTTTCCTCTAAAATTATAGATAGACTCTCAAAATGAGTTCAACTGGAAGTTAAAACATAATTCCATAGTAAAAAATGAATTTCAAAGCATATAAGGGTATGTGCAGGATCATGATGGGCCAAAAAGTGGCAATATGACAGGTATGTGGCTGATGACTTTTTTTTACCCAAAATTGATGAAACGAAAAGGGTTTTTAAAGGAGATTCTTAGCTTTCCACCAATATAAATTATGATTTACTTTGAATTCAATAAGTAATTATTATTCATTTTCTATTCAAATTATGACTAAAGTCTTGATTAATAGCCTGATTGAAAAACATCCATAGCTTTCAAATGGTATCACTTTTTTTGAAACCAAAACATGTGTCACATTATATGCTTCATATACTATAGGTTTAAAAAAGAAAAAATGAATTTCATGAAGTTTTGACCAAGTTAAGGTGGTCAGACATGAGTTTTTTATATTTTTTGAAAGTTGTAATAAAAAATTCATATTTAATTATTTACTTGGAAAAAGACTTACAAAAAAATATGCATCACATTAGGACATGAGTCCTCTACTTATATCTAAAATTTTATAAAAAAATATTATTGTTTTATTGTGGTTAGGGTGGTAAAATAGACACCTACTTATTTTTTCCCTAAAATTTAAGTACTATCACATTGAAATTTCAAATTTTCACTGGAAATATATATATTTTTTAGAAAACCTAGTAGTTTAGAAACTAAATTAAATTTTCTACAAATTATATTCTTACATATTTTTAAAATAATATAGATAACTTATTCAAATTTTTACATCAATTTTCCTAACTCTGATTTTTCTAATTTTTTTGCCACTTAAGGGCCTACTTTTTCCATGATGATCCTGCACATACCCATCAAAGACTATACAGGCTGCATAGGTTTGGAAAAGTGCAAATTACAAGTAAAACTATAAAATAACATTGTATTTCAATGAGTGATTTGAATACAAAACCTGTTCAACACCAGTTCGAGCCTTTTAGAGGAGTTTTATAACCATTTCATTCAAATTCCAACTACTCCAACATTCAAAACTACCTCTTAACCTTCTATGACCTTTGAACTTCTAAAAGTTGCATTTTCTTAACAATTTTTGCATGACAATATTTGCATTTTTTTGTGCAAATTTTGACACACCATCCTAAATGACTCAAAATCACCCAATTACATTGCAAATGGTCTTTCTAGACCTTATTTAACATAAATATACTCAAACCACCCCATACTAACCTAGACTCATCTACTGACCAACCTTAAATGATCAAATTTTAACAAAAGTGTTTAGTTGCTCCTACACCATTCAACCCTACAGAAAAAAAAAACTATGCCACATGAGTTGTGCCCTGTACCAATTTCTCCAAGCTTCACACATATTCCTCTGGTCTGAAAACACTTTCCACTAGTCCATATAGTGTTTTCTCCCAATTTTCCTTACATCTTTGTACTTCGTTGCATATGCTACTGTCTCTATTCCAACATTCAGACATGATGTCTGTCTTCTTTCCACTTGTTGATAAAAACCTGATGATGTCTTTGTCTTTACACCTACAAACAAATAATTACTAGTAATCCTTTGATCTAACTTCCCATTTGTTTCATACTCACACTTGCATCTACCCCTATTGTCTTGTCCACTTTTTCCTTTCACAACTATTATCAAAATTTTTGCTTTGTCAACACCAAGCACCATTTTACTGTCATCACAACTCATAGATTCTTCATATCTTACAACCTTACCTTTCACCAAAGGACACACCATTGTCCCTATCAATACATTCTCAGACCAATTCACTGTTATCTTACCCTACAAACCTAATTCAATCTTCTTGCTTGTTGTCCCTATATTCTCATGTCTCAAATAGTCTAAAATATCCATCCTTTTTTCTACTATTGCAACCTCAACAAGTTATTTCTTTCCAAACATAATCACATTTTCCTTACCTTTCTCATCTTCCACCAAAGGATTGAAAACATATTTACATCCATCTTTCTCTATTTTGTATGTGTTCTCTCTTCCATCATATAAGGCATGCCTATCATATTTCTAGGGTCTACCTAGGAGTAGGTGACAACAATACATAGGAAGAATATCAAAAACTACACTATGTTTATAGCCTCCAATCTAGAATTCAACAACTTTTTCATTAACCAAAATAGATTGTCTACAACTCAACCAAAAGACTATATAAGGAAACTCATGAGGAACTTTCTACAAATTTAACTTATTCACCATCTCACTTGACACCATATTCTTAGTAGAGCCAGAATCAATCACAATTTTACATACCTTGTTATTACACTTACAAGTGGTCTTGAAGTGGCTTTTTCTTTGAAATGGTTCCATCTCCTTGGCTTCCTTCAATACAGTCTTCCTCATCATTAGCATTTCCCCTTTTTCTAGAACAACTCTTAAACTTTCAGAATTAGTGCTCTCACATTCCTCTTCTTGAATGATTTGTGATCTCCTATCAATCCTCTTTTCTCCACTTGATGAACTACCAACCTTTTCATGACATTTCCGAGATGGATGACCATATTCATTACAATTATAACATCTCCCTGCAGAAACATTAGACCTTCTACCACCACTAAACCTGGCTCTACCCCTAAAACCTCCTCTTGTATCAACACCTTGCTCCTTACCTATATTTGCTTCTTCTTGTTCCTCACTTGGCTTCTTTGGTGTAGGTATTAGTCATCTCCCTCTTGTGCTATTACCTCTTACTCTAATTGATTTCTCTTGCCTTATTTTGAGCTTTTCCTCCACCCTGATTTCTAATTGAAAGCATTCTTCAACAAACATTGGGTTAGCAACAACAAGTTCATCTTGTATATTCAATCTGAGACCACCTAGATATCTAGCCACTCTTTTAGCCTCATCCTAATTCCTTCTTGACCTTATGCTCAGTTTGTAAAATTCATTAGTATATTCCTTGAAATCTAGATATTTTTGTTTCAAACCTTGTAACTAATACAATTGAATTTCAAAATCCTTTGGAAGAAACTTACATTTCAACTTTTGTACCATCTCATCCCAAGAATTTATTCTTGACTTGCCTTGTTTTCTCCTTTCTACTTGCTCGTAGTCCCACCGCAAAAGAGCATACCTATGAGTTTAGTCTTTTCCACCTTCACCATCTACTCATTTGAAATGTCTTCACTTTCAAAGTAATTATCATGTAATGCCCCGTCGTGTGAACCCCAAAGGACAATAAAATAATAATTACAACACAATTTTTTTTATTTTTATTTTTAAATTAACAACATACATGTAATACACATTAAGTCATGACATGAATTTCATTTAAGTAGATTCATTAACACATACATCCCTTGGGGTGCACGAGGAGTCATTACGAGACTTAGATCCACACAATGACAATAAAGAATAAAAGTCAAAGATATAGTCCATAACAAAATAAAAATTAACAAATATAACACATACATGATAAAGCATTGATAAGAAACCATCTGTGTACGCAAATGCAACATATACATGATTAACTCAACACATTGAATAACACTGCCATGACCAATAGCCACACAAGGTTTAACATTACATTACAGTACAATGTTCAAGAAGTACAATGATAAAAAAGTGTTTCCAAACATAAATGGAAACCATACACAAGATAGCATGATACAAATAAATAGATGAATACAAAGTATCATAACTGGATCCAAGACAAATACAACTCTGGAGTCACCGCAACAGCACCAATCCACACCTCTCGATCCTTGACTAGGGACCCAATGGGGTGCTTAGCACGTTCCACCCAACCATGTGGATCTAACGACCCACCCCCCGTGCTAAGGAGCTGACAAGAAATATTCTTCAACCAAGAACATTGAAACACAAAACCACAAGACTCAACAACATACAAAAGTATCATAAAACTCAAGGATTACAATGACATAATCAACAACATCCAAGAGTCAACATAATAACTTAAAGTCATAAATCTCATCGCATAAATCAAAGCAATGACTAGTAAACAAGTAACCAAAGGATGATCATGAAACACTTCCAAATCAACTGAATTAATAACCATAATACAAATCCAAATTGTAGTTAAACAATACAATAACATCATATCATAGTACCAAAAGAGTACAAGGTCATAAGTCAAATATCAATGAGATCATACAAGACCACAAAGTACACCAAAGATGTATCAAAGAAATAATCCATCAATCAATATAAGTCCATTCAACTACAATCTAAACAAACTCCCATAGCATACTTCTAGAGGAACTCAATAAAGTAAACACATGGGCAACTAGGGGAGAGTGTCATCGCATATTCCTACATGGGCGATCCTGTGCTCTTCCTCTCAACTGGAGGCACCGGTCCCATCTATGGCTGTCATGTGCCCTTCCTCCCAACTGGAGGCACCGGTCCATAGGGTGACTCATGCAGAGCTGTAGACCTCTCCTGAAGACAAGGTCACGACCTTGCCAACCACGTCCTTCTCAATCTTGCATTAGCCTACCAAAGTGCTAATGAAGACGAGACATCCATTTTTTTTAATCTGATAATGATATTAGGTTTTCACTTGTTTACTAACTCACTCATGGGTTATCCTGTGCCCTTCCCCTTAAATGGGGTGCCGACCCCCAAGAGGAGCCACTCTCCCTAGAGACCCAACAACATGAAAACCAAGAAACCAAGGGTTGTACAACATAAAAAGAACATTAGATCACAACTGAGAAGCATGCGAGGAATTACCCATCTCGCTATAAATACATAATCAAAGTCTCAACAATTCCTGTACAACACTTTTTAAAATCATGAAACCAAAATACCTACCACATCAAGGGCACATAAAGAGAGAACATCAACAAACAATCATCTCCAAGCTCTGGAAGTATCTCAAAAAGTTTTCACTAGGGTTTCCCCATCAAAGAAATGACAACAATAATTGCAGGGCCACAAGCACCATTTACGATTCAAATATAATGAAAGAATAAATCAAAATAAGATCAACAACTCCATTCAAACAATATCAACAACTTTAGTACAAACTAAATCAGAAATCCAAGGGAAACCTCTATTTTCTCCTCTCGAAATACCCATAACTCAAAGAACTTTTCAATTTGACTCATTAACAACTCAAGTAGTACCATCAATCATGATAATGATAACATTAACCCAATTTACCACTTAGGGTAAAGAACAAAAGAAAACATATGGGTTCCCAATGAATAGCACCATAATTTAAATGAGAGAAAATCTCCAACTCAAAATCAACTCACGAAAAGTCACATTGAAAGGGTCTTTCAAAACAATCCATAAAAACATTCATAAAAACCAAGAAACCACTCATTCAATACAATATAACCATTCATTCAATAAGAAGTAACTTCAAACAATCTAAAGAGAACATTATTTTAAAGATCAATCATTTCCAACTATTAAGGATATCACAATATTGCTAAGTGAAGATATGATCTGATGTTTTTAAGCCATAAGACACTAATCACAAGTATACTCTTAAATAAAAACAATATTCATTCCTAATTCTATCACTCTCCTTTTGTCAAGATTACTTAATTCCTTGATATAAAACAAGTTAATAACTTTACGATGATATAATTCAAGAAATCAATTAATCATCTAATCCATTTAATCATTCTCTCTCTTCTATTTGAATTAATTGTTGCACCTAATTTAACTACACTTTACATAATTATTTTTCGAAACATTTCCTTTATGAAAAGTCATTCACTCAAAACCATTCTTTCAACATAACTTAAACACAATAAGTTCACATAGGCAAAATGTAATCTTTCATTAAAACACTATATATATATATATCATTAATATATATTTTCTTTTAAACTTAATTTACTTTAATTCACTCATTTGACTAAATCTCTATAAAAATAAGTACTTATTTATTTCAAATAAAAAAGGAAGATATCTATTACTGCAAAGTTACCCATATAAATACTAAATATTGACAATACAAGAATCTATGTGTCCCTCACATAATTAATACCCAAACTGTATATAAATATTTATATACTTATACTTGAAAGAGAAATTATAAAGCAGTCTACTTGAAAGAGGGAACAATAACAAACTAGAGCTTGTTAATCATTTCTTTATTTATTTATTTAATAAGGAAAATGTAAAATGTTTAGATGACTGAGGTACACGGCTAAGCTCTCGGTTGAGATATGATGACAAGAAATCAAAGGGATTATTTAAATCTGTACACCCTACCAAGATCAAGTGAGCCATGGACATGTTAACAATGAAGCTAGAGGGATTATTTAATTTAATCCACCTTTGCAAGTCTAAACGTTGAAGCTGAGATGGGTTTCCAATGGTTTTAGGGAGACTATTTAATTTTTCACAATGTCTCCACTCTAAATGGCATGACAGTGATAGGTTGCCAAGTATATTAGAAAGTGAATATTGGAATTTGGAAATATCGCCATCTACTTGCATTATTATCAAATCTCACCTATTATCCACAAGCCAAAAGGGAAGGAGAAAGGTGAGGTGCAAATACGTGACTTAAGAGAAGGAGAATTAATGTACAACTTTTTCCTCTTTTGAGTTTAATACATTTCAATTTGGTGGCAAGTTCAAGAGATGCACTCAAGTTTGAAATCTGGAAATTAAACTCTGTCCATTCTCTCTGTCATCTTAGAACCTTCAAAATATTTTACTTTCAAGTGCTGCAACTGTGATGGATTGCCAGTGGTATTAGTGGGGTTATTTAAATCTTTAAACTTCCTGTTATGCTCAAGTGCAGCAGCTGTGTTAGATTAACAAAGGAAACAATGGGTTATTTAACCTCAGCATCACTCTATTATAAAGTACTACAGATCTTACAGGTTGCCAATGGAATTGGGCCAATTACCTGTCCATCGATTGGTAAGAAAATAGAAGAATCTAGGACATATTATCCATGGGCTATCTAGCTATAAGGTGAAGTGACTGCAGGACAATGCAAGGATAGGTGTTTACAGAGAGGCATTTCATCACAGCTTAAATACATGCATAGAAATCAAAAGCCAGAGTAGTTAAATACTCAGAGCAATGTACATACCGTGGAACACATTTTGAATGCAGTGTTTACATAAACAATATTCATACTACTGTTCACTACTATGTTTCTTTTATAATGTGTAATAGTTGTACGACATGCACTCAACAGTCAAGAAGAATACTTCATATGACCATCAATGAATAAGAGGAATGATGACCTGAAACTAGATTTCATTAAAACGTGGCCAAAAAATAAAAAATAAAAGCCAGCGATGGTTTATATCCACCGACCTATTGGATGCAGGGAAATAATTTCAGATGAGCAAGATTATATTGTACAAAGGTTTGTAAGACATACACTCATTCAGTTCTATGAATCATTTAAACCTTCAATACCTTCAGACTAAAATTTCATATAAATCTTTAGATCCTTCAAATAACGTTTTGCAGAACACACCCAGAAAATGGTTTTTACAAAGTTATACTAAGAATTCCTTCAAAAATCCTCTCTTAAAATCTATTTCAACGCAAGATCAACAAGGGTGAGAATTAGAAAGCAATGAAACCTATTATAGTCATTTAGCTGAACTGATGCTAGATGTAGAGCTCTCCCAATAACACTCCAGGCTCCTATCTCCTCAGCAAAATTTTACAGTAGTCCGATTTCCAAAAAACCCCCAAAATTTTGTTCACGGCAAGAAGAATACTCAAACAACAAGAAGAATAACCGAATCCATTTTTGCATCTAAAAAAATAATCTCCTTGCCCCTCTTTCCGTTATCCCCCTTTCCTCTAGAATAATTCTTGTTTATAATTTGTTTCATGGTGTCTTTTCTACTCCCATCTGGGGAACCGTTCGACTTCCATCACTTATTATAATTTGATCAGACCATTGCACTTCCAATAGTTATGATTGAATGCTAGCCACTACCCTTATTCATTATTTTATAATTGACTCTTTAATATATGAACCAAATAGATCAACAATTAAATATTTAATAAATATTTAATAATTTAAACTTTCTTTTAGTTACAATAGAATATATTTATTTTAATAAATATTTTCACCTTAATTTATTTAAACTTAAGTACAATTTTAATATCTAATCCTCTCTAATATTTTCTCACTTTTAAATTTATTAATCGAATTTAATCATTAAATGATAATTATCTTTCCTCATCTAATCCGATTACTTTAAATAACTAACTCCCAAAGATAATTAAATTAACGTTTAATATTGAATCTAGTTCTTTATTTAATTCCAGATAAAACAAGTAACCTTATAATTAAATTAACTTTATTAATCAAATCCAAGCATATTATTAGTGTTATCTCATAACCTTAAAATTAAATTAAATAATAAAATCACCACATCATCATGACATTACCAACAACTTACTTGACATCAACGAAAACCGCAAATGGAGGGCACTACATCCTCCCCCCCTTAGACATTGACTTACTCCCAGAAGTCGATCTCAAGCATAAACACGATAACACATCAACTAGCAACAATATCAACAATCACTATAAATCAAATCATTGATTAAATGTCGTCAAGAAAGAAATGAAAATTTAACAAACCAACAATAAGGAATTGATACCAAAACAAAAGTGGTGATGGGGTTGCAACCAGACCAATTTATCAAACACTAGGACAGATGACGAACTAAGTTGGGGAAAGTTTCTTGTCAGCTCCTTTGTTCAACGTCAAACCCATTTGATGTACATAATGCTCGCCCTGTCCTAACAATGCAGGTGGAATCGAGACTTAATTCCTGCAATCCTGCATGCAAACAAACATTGTGCACAATACATATATCACAAATACATCGTGAGAGGAACTCCCAGCATAGTAGGACACTCGCGAGCGAGTGATACCACATTGTCCCTCCCACCAAACCACACATAATAGTCAAAACAATTCTAGTAACTCGTAAAAAGTTTGCTTCTTATTAGTTAGACAATATTCACATAAGGATGCTAACCATAAACCTAATTCATCTACTACATCAAAATGAATTACTACTTGACATTATAAGTAAGTATACCTGCATAATACAATTGCATTACCTTCATCACTACATTTCTGAAGCCAACTTCCTGTAAATCAAAAGCTACCATAGAACATTGCACATTAGTACCAATAATTCAAGTTGCATCTTAACCTCAAGATACTATATTCTGCTAAAAATCATAGAATAATTCTTCACAAAACCTCACACTTTCATTAAAACTCATAATTTTCACACAGAGAACTCCACTTTAACCATTATTCAACACCAAATCTCAAATCAATTTCAATAAAAAGGGTAAAATTTTACACCTTCACAGATTCAAGAAAACATAATTCATCACTCAAGGACAACAAATTTGCAGATTCCATGCACACTTGACATATTCACTCACATAAAACACATCACCAAGAAACACATCAGACTAAAACTCAAGGGTCCATAGAGCATCCCCGACAGAAAGGATACTGGTGCATTGCACACTACACCGAGGGTCCTATCCTTTCCCATCAGTTTCCTGCACCATCGACTTGACACCATCTAACAAAAGAAATTCAAGTTCACAACAATAACAAAAGAAAAGTGAAACTCAAGACTCAAGGGACTAAACTCAAGGTTAAATAGTGAGTACACATAGTGCCCAGTGTATGAACCTAGGCTCTGATACCATGTTGTAATGCACTATCGTACGAACCCCAAAGGACAATAAAATAATAATTACAACACAATTTTATTTTATTTTTAAAAAAAATTAACAATATACATGTAATACACATTAAGTCATGACATGAATTTCATTTAAGTAGATTCATTAACAGATACATCCCTTGGGGTACACGAGGAGTCGTTACGAGACTTAGATCCACACAATGACAATAAAGAATAAAAGTCAAAGATATAGTCCATAACAAAATAAACATTAACAAATATAACACATACATGATAAATTATTGATAAGAAACCATCTGTGTACGCAAATGCAACATATACATGATTAACTCAACACAGTGAATAACACTTCCATGACCAATAGCCACACAAGGTTTAACGTTACATTATAGTACAATGTTGAAGAAGTACAATGATATAAAAGTGTTTCCAAACATAAATGGAAACCATACACAAGATAGCATGATACAAATAAATAGATGAATACAAAGTATCATAACTAGATCCAAGACAAATACAACTCTAGAGTCACCACAACAGCACCAATCCACACCTCTCGATCCTTGACTGGGGACCCAATGGGGTGCTTAGCACGTTCCACCCGACCATGTGGGTCTAAAGACCCACCCCCCTTGCTAAGGAGCTGACAAGAAAGAGTCTTCAACCAAGAACATTGAAACACAAAACCACAAGACTCAACAACATACGAAAGTATCATAAAACTCAAGGATTACAATGACATAATCAACAACATCCAAGAGTCAACATAATAACTTACAGTCATAAATCTCATCACATAAATCAAACCAATGACCAGTAAACAAGTAACCAAAGGATGATCATGAAACACTTCCAAATCAACTGAATTAATAACCATAATATAAATACAAATTGCAATTAAACAATACAATAACATCATATCACAATACCAAAAGAGTACAAGGTCATAAGTCAAATATCAATGAGATCATACAAGACCACAAAGTACACCAAAGATATATCAAAGCAATAATCCATAAATCAATATAATTCCATTCAACTACAATCTAAACCAACTCCCATAACATACTTCCAGAGGAGCTCAATAAAGTAAACACATGGGCAACTAGGGGAGAGTGTCATCGCATAGTCCTACATGGGCTGTCCTATGCTCTTCCTCCCAACTGGAGGTGTCGGTCCCATCTATGGCTGTCCTGTGCCCTTCCTCCCAACTTGAGGCGTCGGTCCATAGGGTGACTCATGCGGAGCCGTAGACCTCTCATGAGGACGAGGTCACGACCTTGCCAACCACAGCCTTCTCAATCTTCCATTAGCCTATCGAAGTGCTAATGAAGATGAGGCATCCATTTTTTTTAATCTTATAATGATATTACTACACAACCCTCCTAAGTTAATTATTAGGTTTTCACTTTTTTACTAACTCACTCGTGGGTTATCCTGTGCCCTTCCCCTTAAACTGGGCGCCATCCCCCACGAGAAGCCACTCTCCCTAGAGACCCAACAACATAAAAACCAAGAAACCAAGGGTTGTACAACATCACAAGAACATTAGATCACAACTGAGAAGCATGCGAGGCATTACCCATCTCACTATAAATACATAATCAAAGTCTCAACAATTCCCGTACAACCCTTTTTAAAATCATGAAACCAAAATACCTTTCGCATCAAGGGTACATAAAGAGAGAACATCAACAAAAAATCATCTCCAGCTTCTGGAAGTATCTCAAAAATTTTACACTAGGGTTTCCCCATCAAAGAAATGACAACAATAATTGCAGGGCCACAAGCACCATTTGCGATTCAAATATAATGAAAGAATACATCAAAATAAGATCAACAACTCCATTCAAACAACATCAACAACTTCGATACAAACTAAATCGGAAATCCAAGTGAAACCTCTATTTTCTCCTCTCGGAATACCCATAACTCAAAGAACTTTTCAATTTGACTCATTAACAACTCAAGCAGAACCATCAATCATGATAATGATAACATTAACCCAATTTACCACTTAGGGTAAAGAAAAAAAGAAAACATATGGGTTCCCAATGAATAGCAACATAATTTAAATGAGAGAAAATCTCCAACTCAAAATCAACTCATGAAAAGTCACATTGAAAGGGTCTATCAAAACAATCCATAAAACCACACATTCAATACAATATAACCATTCATTCAATAAGAAGTAACTTGAAACAATCTAAAAAGAACATTATTTTAAAGATCAATCATTTCCAACTATTAAGGATATCACAATATTGTGAAGTGAAGATATGATCTAATGTTTTTAAGCCATAAGATACTAATCACAAGTATACTCTTAAATAACAACAATCTTCATTCCTAATTCTATCACTCTCCTTTTGTCAAGATTACTTAATTCCTTGATATAAAACAAGTTAATAACTTTACGATGATATAATTCGGGAACTCAATTAAACATCTAATCCATTTAATCATTCTCTCTCTTCTATTTAAATTAATTGTTGCACCTAATTTAACTACACTTTACATAATTATTTTTCAAAACATTTCCTTTTAGAAAAGTCATTCACTCAAAACCATTCTTTCAACATAACTTAAACAAAATAAGTTCACATTGGAAAAATGTAATCTTTCATTAAAACACTATATATATATATATATATATCATTAATATATATTTTCTTTTAAACCTAATTTACTTTAATTCACTCATTTGACTAAATCTCTATAAAAATAAGTACTTATTTATTTCAAATAAAAGAGGAAGATATCTATTACTCCAAAGTTACCCATATAAATACTAAATATTGACAATACAAGAATCTATGTGTCCCTCACATAATTAATACCCAATCTGTATACAAATATTTATATACTTATACTTGAAAGAGAAATTATAAATCAGTCTACTTGAAAGAGGGAACAATACCAAACTAGAGCTCGTTAATTATTTATTTATTTATTTATTTATTTAATAAGGAAAATGTAAAATGTTCAGATGACTGAGGTATAGGGCTAAGCTCTCGGCTGAGATAGGATGACAAGAAATCAAAGGGATTATTTAAACCTATACACCTTACCAAGATCAAGTGCACCATTGACAGGTTAACAATGAAGCCAGAGGGATTATTTAATTTACTCCACCTTTGCAAGTCTAAACGTTGTAGCTGAGATGGGTTTCCAATGGTTTCAGGGAGACTATTTAATTCTGCACAATGCCTCAACTCTAAATGGCATGATAGTAACAGGTTGCCAAGTATATTAGAAAGTGAATATTGGAATTTGGAAATATCACCATCTACTTGCATTATTATCAAATCTCACCCATTATCCACAAGCCAGAAGGGAAGGAGAAAGGTGAGGTGCAAATACGTGACTTAAGAGAAGGAGAATTAATGTACAACTTTTTCCTCTTTTGAGTTTAATACATTTCAGTTTGGTGGCGAGTTCCTGAGATGCACTCAAGTTTGAAATCTTGAAATTAAACTCTGCCTATTCTCTCTGTTATGTTAGAACCTTGAAAATATTTTACTTTCAAGTGCTGCAACTGTGATGGATTGCCAATGGTATTAGTGGGGTTATTTAAATCTTTAAACTTCCTATTATGCTCAAGTGCAGCAGTTGCATTAGATTGACAAAGGAAACAACGGGTTATTTAACCTCAACATCACTCTATTATCAAGTACTATAGATGTTACAGGTTGCCAATGGAATCGGCCCAATTACCTTTCCATCGATTGGTAAGAAAATAGAAGAATCTAGGACATATTACCAATCAGCTATCTGGCTATAAGGTGAAGTGACTGTAGGATAGTGCAAGGATAGGTGTTTAGAGAGAGGCATTTCACCAAAGCTTAAATACATACGTAAAAATCAAAAGCCAGAGCATTTAAATACTCAGAGCAGTGCACATACCGTGCAACACATTTTGAATGCAGTCTTTACATAAACAATATTCATACTGCTATTCACTACTATGTTCCTTTTATAATGTGTAATAGTTGTACGACATGCACTCAACAATCAAGAAGAATACTTCATATGACCATCGATGAATAAGAGGAATGATGACCTGAAACCATATTTCATTAAGATGTGGCCAAAAAAAAAAAAAGCTAGCGATGGTTTATATCCACCGACCTATTGGATGCAGGGAAATAGTTTCAGATGAGCAAGATTATATTGTGGAAAGGTTTTTAAGATAGATGCTCATTCAGTTCTATGAATCACTTAAACCTTAAATACCTTCAGACTAAAATTTCATATAAATCTTTAGATCCTTCAAATAATGTTTTGCAGAACACACCTAGAAAATGGTTTTTACAAAGTTATACTAAGAATTCCTTCGAAAATCCTCTCTTAAAATCTATTTCAATGCAAGATCAACAAGGGTGAGAATTAGAAAGCAATGAAACCTGTTATAGTCATTTGGCTGAACTGAAGCTAGATGCAAAGCTCTCCAAATAACACTCTAGGCTCCTATCTCCTCAGCAAAATTTTACAGTAGTCCGATTTCCAAAAAACCCCCAAAATTTTGTTCACGGCAAGAAGAATACCTGAACAACAACAAGAATACCTGAATCCATTTTTGCATCTGAGAAAATAATCTCCTTCCCTCTCTTTCCGTTATCCCCCTTTCCTCTAGAATAATTCTTGTTTATAATTTGTTTCATGGTGTCTTTTATACTCCCATCTGGGAAACTGTTCGACTTCCATCACTTATTATAATTTGATCAAACAGTTGCACTTCCAACAGTTATGATTGAATGCCAGCCACTACCCTTATTCATTATTTTATAATTGACTCTTAAATATATGAACCAAATAGATCAACTATTAAATATTTAATAAATATTTAATAATTTAATCTTTCTTTTAGTTACAATAGAATATATTTATTTTAATAAATATTTTCACCTTAATTTATTTAAACTTAAGTACAATTTTAATATTTAATCCTCTCTAATATTTTCTCACTTTTAAATTTATTAATCAAATTTAATCATTAAATGATAATTATCTTTCCTCATCTAATCCAATTACTTTAAATAACTAACTCCCAAAGATAATTAAATTAACTTTTATTATTGAATCTAATTCTTTATTTAATTCCAAATAAAACAAGTAACCTTATAATTAAATTAACTTTATTAATCAAATCCAAGCATATTATTAGTGTTATCTCATAACCTTAAAATTAAATTAAATAATAAAATCACCACATCATCATGACATTACCAACAAAAACTTACTTGACATCAACGACAACCGCAAACGGAGGGCACTACATATCCATTGAAGAAATCTAGTCAAGCAAGTTTTCTTCATTTAAGTTTCCACCATACATAGGAAGATCAAATTTTACCTTCATTGAATCAGCTTTCACTACTTTGAGCATCTTTACCATCCTCTAGTCTTCATGGTCTAGTTCTTCATCAACATCCCCATATTCATCTTCCTTTGTTTCACTCTCTTCATCCTCATCTCTTGTTTTCTTTGTCTCCAAGGCAGCAAGTCTTGCTAAAACTACATTATGTGACTCTAGAAGCTTAGCATGCTTCTCCTTTAGATCGCGCAACTCTCTAGTAGAACCAACACCCTTCAGAGGCATCTTCACTAATATGTCTTTTCACCTTCCAATAAACTCTCTTCAAACCTACAAAATTCAATCAAATCACCAAAAAGAGACCTTATCTCTATGCTCTGATACCACATTATGTAAGAATGGTTGTTGATACTATCCAACTCAATCAAGGAAACCTACCCTTGAACATAAAACACCTAATTGTCCCTTAATGCACCACTACAGGCTTCTAGCCCTCAAAACACAAAATTTGATCCTATCTATTGGAATAAATGGTACAAAGGAAAACAAAACATATTCAAAGACTCACTAAAGACCCTAAACCAAAATCCCAAAAGGTTTCAAGAGATTTCTTCACAACAATACTGAGATTCATTAAACCACCTTTGAATTAGCCTACTCAATTAGCCCTAATTTACAAAGTACTTCCTAACCACCCTTTTTTCACTAAAAATATTTGGATAGTCATAAATTATGACTCAAAACAACATAATCCTCCATCAATTCTAAGTTTTAAGACCGTTAACCCGCTGATCCACCAAACCCTCCATTTTCTTGGAAAAACTCTAGGGTTTATTGAAAATCTATTCAAATGGAGTTATAAAACTCAACCAATGCATCGATCATGTCACAAACACCCTACATAAGGTTAATAAACCATTAAATATACTTTCCCATCAAAAAATTGAAAAATTTCTTCTCAAACCCATCATTTTCACATAGAAAATTACATTTATTAGCCCTAGGGCATCACCTGTTTTCACACAACTCATTTATCTTTCTCATACAACCTACTTAAACACCTACCCTACCATATTACATGCCATTAATCTAATTAATAGGCCATGAAAGTAGGAGGAATGGCTTATTTCATATTTTAAACTTCAAACCAAGCCTCACTGGCTTATCACAAATAGATTTAGAAAGTCAAAGAGATCTTCCTCTAAAATTATAGATAGAATCTCAAAATTAGTTTAGATGGAAGTTAGAACATAATTCCATAGTAAATAATGAATTTAAAAGCATATCAGAGACTGTATAGGCTGCACAAATCTGGAAATGTGCAAATTACCAGTAAAACTACAAAATAACGTTGTATTTCACTAAGTGATTTGAATACAAAACCTCTTCAACACCAATTCGAGCCTTTTAGAGGAATTTTATAACCATTTCATTAAACTTCCAACTACTCCAATTTTCATAACTACCTCTTAACCTTCTATGACCTTTCAACTTCTAAAAGTTACATTTTCTTAACAATTTTTGCATGACAACATTTGCATTTGGGGTTCAACTTTTGACACACCATCCTAAATGACTCAAGATCACCCAATTACATTGAAAATGGTCTTTTTAGATCTTATTTAACATAAATATACTAAAAACACCCCATACTAACCTAGACTCACCTACTGACCAACATCAAGTGATCAAATTTTAACAAAAGTGTTTAGGTGCTCCTGCACCACTGGGACACTTATGCCAAGTTGGGAAACTTAGTCACAGATCAAGGAAACTACTCTAAAACCTGTTTTAGCCAAATGGGTATCTATATATATATAAATTTCTAACAAACAAGTGTATCAGGACTATGTTTCCACTATTGGTGACTTAGTCCACTTTGGCTTTTCTAAAAATCTGAAAGTGGAAATGGAAGCCCTCAGTCTGCACTCTTTTTTTTTATGGAAACCCATATTTGAATCCACAAAAATACCTAAAAAATAGAGTATAAGTTGGTTTCTAATGGGGGTTTTTCCTTTTTCAAACCCCTAGTTGGTATTTAAACCTTGAAACAGATAATGAATTTTTCATAAAACCCTAGCCCTAAGTGTATCTAAGTCTAGGAAATCTGAAATATGATGCATAAATGAAGCTATCATGATACAAGACTCATTCCAAGAGACCCTAAATCACATTAGAAATGAATCTTAATGACATGTAAACCTTCCTTAAGTTGAAAATAGAAAGAAAATGGAAGATGGAATCACTTTGAAAACAAGTCCTTAGGCTTGATTTGATGGCTAGTTGCATCTCCTCAACCTAGATTTCTCCATTATTTTCTATAGGAATCCATGATCAATCCTTTGCAATGTGAGATCTTGAACAAAAAATGAGCTTGAAGACCTACAAAAACCCTAACTTTCTACCCTAAAGCTTCAACTTTGTTGTAGATAGACTAATAAATCGTCCTGTGAAAGATATTCAACACTTAACTCTTGAATATGTTAAAATGACTTAATGTTGTGAAAAATGCCCTAAAAACATATATTTATAGGCATCAATACCTAATTATTCATTATTTTAACTTTACAAGCTAACATCCATAAGAAATTTAAATTAAGTTAGTGATTTTCCCACTCAAAATTGAAAAATCCCCCAAAAGGGACTAAGGCACCACCCTATGCGACTTAGTCCCACCAATGGGGTTTTTGAGGTGGGTTTTCTAGAATTTGGATGATTTGAATGTTTTTTTTTGGGATTTGTATAATTTTTAAGTTTAATATGCCTTAAACTCTAAAATAATGAGTATTAGGGGCCTATAAATGTTATTTTTAAAGGGTGATTAATGAAAGGGTGTCTAAAATAGGACCAACACAAGTGCAAAATAGCCTCTTTCTTCAAGAGTATACAATTTTTGGTGACACATACCTATACCACGTATTTTGCAACTACTAGAGCCTTAGATCCTTCAACTACTACTAAGAAATAATAATTTGTAGATCATGGGAAGAATCCCATTGATCAAATAAAGAAGACTACCTACAATACTTTCAATACCAACACCAATGCAAATACCCATATTTCATCTATTAAACCCCCCACCAATAATGCTAAAATTTATCCTACTCCATCTACAACACCCCCAAACCTTGAGATCTTTAAATTATAGTTGGAAAATGACAAACTACAAGAAGATTTGGAGAATGCTGAAATAGAAGATGCTAATGCAAAAATAGCTAGAAGGATTGATTTTCTTAAGATATCCACACCAACTTCAGAGGATTCAAGCTCTAGACATAATGATAGTGAGTCACAAAAGAAGAATTATGAAGGAAACATTGTCAATGGAGGTGGTGGTTGGGATCAAGGTGGTGGAGGTGGAGGAAATTATGAGAATTAATTTTTTTTTTTTGAAGATGATGAAGGAAAAAAGAAAGGAGGTGGTAACGATGGAGAGGGAAAGGGAAAGGATAGAAATCAGTATGACAACCAAAAGGATGATGAGCCTATAAATTCTCATATGGATAGAAATATTACAATACCACTACAAGTAGAGAGGTATTAATAGCTATGTTTTACTAGAATACATGGATACCCTAATCCATTTCCTAAAGATTTCAAGCCTAATTTATTAGATTCTTTGGAAATAATGTCGTGAGTGGTGAAGATCATCTCGAAGCCCTTGCCAACATTGTGGATGACTTTGAGG
>VDFB02326458.1:0-26811 GCA_007258455.2 Sequoia sempervirens
AAGATGTTTTGCTATTTCTCCTCTCTCAGATAACTTTACTGTTGATCTTGAAGCTTGTGAGAAGATATGGGATGCTGATCATCAACGTTCACAGAGAAAAGTTGCTCAGAAATGGTTGACAATTCAGAAAACTAACTTGCCTAAGAAGGTTGGTCGTGGTGAATTTAAAGGAGAAGTTGCTGTTTTGATCACCTTACTCAATCGAGTTACCGGCCAGTCAGATGCTAATACTTTCCGTCCATGGATGTTCTACCTGATTACCAGAATCCTTGATGGCACAGAGTGTTTTGACTGGGCTATGTTAATTAGTGATTGCTTACATCAGCAGATTTCTAACTTTCTCAAGCATCACGAGTTTCATATGATATCTTATTTGGTCTACTTGGTGGCATTTCAAGGTAGTTTCAGACTTCTTAAAACCAATGGTACTCTCGGTGTTCAGCATATTCATGAGTATTATCCACAGCTAGAGTTTTCTCAGTCTGAGCAGGACTTCCGAGTGGTGAATGATCACTTTGCCATGAGAACCGTGAGGGATCTTGATGATGAGATGCACATTCGTATTTCAGCCGAGGCCAAATCAGCAATGGAGATTTGGGCAGATTGGTTCATACAGTTTCCTACTTTCACGTACCTCCGAGTTTATGGTTATGTTGGAGAGCCTCTGATGTTGCCGAGATATCCGTCAGACAAGATTGTCTTTATGGAGTTCCTCAGGCAAATGCAACACGTTCACTTCTTTCTCCGTAGTCGTCATAAGGCTGCGGTAAATTTTCCATTTTCATTGGGAATTTTCACATGTGATGCAGCAACAGATGCCAGGCGTATGTCTACTGAGATAGAAAGGTTCAAATTCAAGCCTTATACTGAGAGATGTTCCTATGATCCTCTTGGACATTATGCAAATCGGTTAGAGCGAGGGATTGCACATGCGCCAGCACTTGAAGATTTCTGGGCAAATTGTGAAGATGAATTCAAGGTCCGTCGTCGTCACTACTGTAGACTTACTGTTGGTCAGCTCTCTGATTACTTGTCAGAAGATGTTGATGGTTTGTCAGATGATGATGGTGAAGTTCTTCTCAATTCTTATGTTAAGGATCAAGTTGCTAGGCAGCCACTTCGCTCACCTGATTGGTATGCTAAAGAGAATACTTCTATTGAAGAGGTTTCCAGATCAGTTATCAAGACTAGTAAGTTGTTCTTGGAGAGCAAGCGAACACGGAAGTCAGTTCCTGTAGCAGAGCCGCCAAAGGATGTTTCTTCGTTGCCTTCTACTTCTAGAGCAAGACCCAGAGTTAAAGCCATTATAATACCTCCGGAAGGAGTTAGACTCAGTGGAAACACAGGGAAAAGAGCTACTGGTAAAAGGAATCAGAAACAAATTGAGAATATTCCTGAGATTCCAGTAGAGACAGTTATTCAAACTGAGCCTCACGTTTCACTTCCTAGTTCACCTCACGTTCCGCCTATTGATATAGATTCTGAGCCTGAGCCACAAATTCAAGCAGGATCGGAGACAACTGAAACACCACAGGTTGATACATCAGGGACAGTTTCTCCACGAATTGAAAATATTGTTTAGTCTTGTTGGCTCGAAAAGTCTTTGGGAAGACAAAGGCGTGAACCGTCATACAACCTTGATTTGTCAGAGTTTGGTGAGCCCTATCAGAAGAGATCAAACAAGAAGATTAAGAAGCAAGTGCACATCGAAAAGACCCCTGAATCAGAGATTGTGATAGAAGTTGCAGTGCCTCCAGAAGGTAAAAGCTTGGATGAGGTCGAAGTGGGTGACTTTACATTCACTAAGGCAAATCTTGGCAGGACCACACGAGAGACAGATGTATCTCTTCTTAAGATTGTTACTAATAATCTTGAAGAGCGTATCACGAAGGATGGAGAAGATAAGGCTTTACTCAAAACTGAAATTAGTCAACTTCGTCAATACATTTCTGATCTTGTTCATGGGAATCCAAATAGAGCACCGGTTCTTCCTCAACACACACCTGCAGAGAAACAAAAATTGGATCAGTTGGTCAGTCATGGCAGACTTTTGGATGATTGGATTGACAGTTTAGTTGCTGCTGGTAAAACTCTTCTTGCAGATTTATATCAGTTGAGGAGTGAGGCACACAAACTCCGTCAGGGTATTCAGTTGCTGGATATTGTAGTTGCAGAGAGCTTGGCAAAGGATCGCGTTCTTGTATCTCAGTTATCAGTTGCATGCGATGCTTTGGAGGAGATCGAAGATCAAGAGAAAGTCTTCACTTGGAAAGAGCAGCACCTTCTCGGAACAGAAATATGTGAGAAAATCTCTTCCAAGTTATTTTCACTGAAGGATGACGTAGTTGGAGTGCTTGCACTTGTCCGTGGCTTCGTTGTTCAGATCCCGTGTCATTATCTTCTCGAAGATGGCACGTATGTTGAGTTGGAAAAAGTTCAAGCGGAATTCGAGAAGCTGATTTTTGACAGCCTTGAAGGTGAACCTAGGGCGCCAAAATTAGAAAATGGTTCAGTGATTGCAGCCAGTTTGAGAAAGGCGACTGAAGAATGCAAAGATGGTGTGCACACAATCACTGAAAGTGGTAGAGAACTAAAGAGACAGACTGTTATTTTTAGCAGCATCCAAGTGCGGATGACGAGTCGATGAGTTCTTGGTGAAGTGTTAGGCTAGAGTTATGGGTGATATTAGGTTAGAAACGTCTGATTAATTTCTAGGAGGAGGTTGAGTCGAGCAGCGGTTAACTTGACTTCCGGTCTTGGAGTTCACCCTGGCGGTACCTTCTTATCTCATCCACCGAGTTATCAACCACGAGAGTTAGGGTTGGTTTCCAGTTAGCGAAGGTAGTGGCCCGATTAACTTTCTTCATCAGGGCGTGCATGCTTGCATTTGTTGTCCAATGAGTTATTTATGCAGGATTAATGAGGGGTAGTTGCAGGTTAAGCGTATAGTTTACTTCATTAGGGTTAGGGCGCATGACTTGCATGCATTGCAAGAACTGTAGTGAACTCAAGGTGATTTTAGGGTTACCTACACCTTGATGTATATAAATAAGAGCTTTTGCTCATTTGTAAATAACTTTGCTTGAGAGAGAAATATATGCTGCGCCTACCTTGCCCTCAATATTGCTCTTTTTGGTATTTGTTCATGTGTCTTCATTATTGCAATTGATTGTTATGCCACATAGGGTTTCGAAAGATTGTAATGCTGGATTCTTCCATAGTTTAGAGAAATCTGTTTTGTGAATCTTTTATTGTTATGATCGAACGTTATGCCACACAGGGTTTCGTAAGATTGTCATGATAAAACCGTTTTGTGAAGTGTTTACTATGCTGATCGAGTGTTATGCCACACAGGGTTTCATAAAGTTTTCATGGTGAATCTTCTCTTAGATTAGGAAAATCTGTTTTGTGAATCTTTTGTCATTACGATTGAGTGTTATGCCACATAGGGTTTCACAAAGATTTTGATGATAAAAGCTGTTTGTGAGTCTTTACTATGCTGATTGAGTGTTATGCCACATAGGGGTTCATAAGATTATCATAGCAAATTCTCAAATCTGTTTTGTGCTTAATAAACTTGTTCAGATTGAGATGATAGTTGCGCCACCTTGCCTTCAAGTAGAGAATCTGAATGCGTTTATCGTCTGATAGTCATAACCTTGCTCCGTTTCCTCTTGCTCTGTTTTCCTGAGGAGATTGGATAGATATAAGTTGTAGTTTAGTTGATTTGCGAAACCAGAGAAAACTCAGCTACAACGTGTAAGTTCTTTCAAGAAAGCCTTGTGCCTCTAGCAGCTGAAACAAAAAGACAGGACATAGTTTTAGCTTATTTTCCTTTGCAAGTACATTTGTAAAAGCATAACGAGGGACCTTCCCCTCCATAATTTGAAGAGCACTCATTGCGTAGTGTGCATAGGCTGTTCATAACAACTTCTACTCCAGAGGTGTTAGTTGTTACGCCAACACAAACCATCTTGCATTCTGCCTGGGCATACTTTGCTCTGATATTTCATCCAACTCAAACTCGAGAAGAAATCCTTTCATCAGGAATTTGATCAAAAAATATCTAGGCGATCATTTTCAAATTCATCTACCAAGGCATTTTTAACACATTTTATCCCTTGGCTTAGAAAAATTTTAAATTTTCCCTTAGGAAAATTCATCAACCTGGTGCCCATCAAATATATTCACCTTGAAGGCCTCGGCAAAGTGTGGAAGACTTTAAAATCCATTCCTCATCGCAGACGTCCAATACCCAGAAGAAAATTTTCTTCAAAACGCGTCGAGTCCATGGGTACACAACAAACGGGTTCATTTAATTTTTTGAATTTTGGACCTTAGAAAAATAATTTTCATCAAATTTAATCCATTTCTTCAACTCCAGGCGCATTTCCTTGCTCTGACTTAAAATTTCTCATTGACCCTGTGAAGCTAGCATCATCTGACTTCTTTCCTATCAACTTACCTATGCCTTAGTAAATTTCATCATCTCCCAACCATCTTAGGTGTATTTCTCTAGGGGTGGAATAAATTTCAACACTTAGAAAAATTTCAAATTTCTTCTCAAAACCAAGGGCGCATTTAAGAGGTGGAACTTCCACTGTTGTTGCCTTAGATAAATTTCCAACTTCATCTTTTGATTAAGGCGCATTCAGGGGTCTGGACTTTCATTTTCATACACTTAGAAATTTTCAAGTCACTTCAATCCTTCAAGGGCGCATTTGAACCTCTCTACTTCAAATTTTTCACACTTAGAAAATTTTCTAAGTCATCTCCTTGCACTTAGGCGCATCTACCACCTTGAGGTTTCACTTTATCAACACTTAGAATTTTTTTCTATCAATTTTCAACCTCAAGGGCGCATTCTAGACCCTGTGCTTTGAGTTCAAAGGCTTTAGAATATTTTATACTCTTCCCATGACCTTGGGCGCATCTAGGAGGGTCATCTTCAAATTTGAATGCCTTAGACAATTTTCTTCAACCTTCCACAAGTCAAGGCGCATTTGGCAGGTGGTGCCTCAAATTTGTAACACTTAATGAACTCTTTACTCCATCTTCTTTCAAGGGCGCAAATGGGGGCTTGAGCTTCTAATTTTTAACCACTTAGTAACATTTCCAGCTTCCCCCCTCCAAACTAAGGCGCATCTTAGCATGTGAACTTTCATTTTCAAGTACTTAGAATATTTTAGATTCATCTTCTCTTCCAAGGGCACAAATGAGGTCTTCTACATCAAGTGTTGGAACTTGGTATTTTTCAAGGCCCCACAGGCAAGTCTAGGCACATATAGGAGGTTGACTTTCAAATTTAAAAGACTTAGAATATATTTTCAACCTTTTCCTAGCTAGGCGCAAATCATACCCTGAGCTTCCAATTTTGACACTTAGAAGATTTCTTTATCAATTTTCAACCTCTTGGGCGCATTTGGGCTTGTGAACTTCAAATTTCACTACCTTAGAAAATTTCTTCATGACTCTTCAAGCTTGGGCGTATTTTGGAGGGTGGGCTTCAAATTTGTTTGCCTTAGAAACTTTTCATCATCCTTCTCAAGGTAGGGCGCATTTAGTGGGGTGAACTTCCAATTTCACCACACTCAAACTTTTTCAACCTCCTCCAGCTTTAAGGCGCATCTTGAGGGACCTGCATTCAGATTCAAACACTTAGATATTTTCACCCAAGTTTTCCAAACAAAGCAAGGCGCATTTGGGCCTTTGAGCTTTCAATTTCCAGACTTAGACAAATTTTGAGATCTCTCCTTTACCCTGGGCGCAAATAGGACCCTCTACTTCAAGTTTTTATATTTAGAAAGATTTCTTCATGGCCTCCTCCAAGTCAAGGGCGCATTTTACCCATGGAGCATCAAATTTTCATGACTTAAAAATTTTTTAAGCCTCTCATCTAGCTGGGCGCATATGGAGTCTTGAGCTTCAAATTTGAAGGACTTAGAAATTTTTCAAGCCTCCTCTTTAACTTCTCAAGGTGCATTTGGCCTGTGAACTTCAAATTTCCAGTGCTTAGAGAATTTCCACCAACCTTCAGCTTTTAAAGGCGTTCTTCACTGACTGGACTTGAAAATTTATCAACTTCAGTGAATTTTATGCCATTTGTCAATTTTAGAGTGATCCGTTCATGCTAACCCTAGCTTGCCCTAACTTTCTAATTTTAGAAAGTTTCCCAAATTTTGAATTTCAAGCTCCAAAAGGTTGGATTTTGCTTTGTTCTGAACCTCGGGATGTGTTTGCGCTACTGATGCCTGATATCTGTCTGTACCTGCTATTTTAGCAACTTACTAAAAATAGCAATTGCTCAGAATGCCTTCAAATTTTGCATGTCGATTGCCTGAAGTGTGGTGATCGTGGCTGGATGCTGCATTTGCATTACTGTCGTGTCTTGCCCTTGAATTTAGGAAACCCTAATTCCTCTATACCAGCCTGCTAAAAATAGTAAGTGTCTGATTTTCCATCCTCTGCAACTCCATTTGATCTGAAATTTGCGCCATAGGGTCTTCATCACTTGCTTGACCTGTACTTGCTGATGCCTTGCGCTGACCTGCTATTTATAGCATGTTTCTGGAGGTGGCTTACTATTTATAGCAGCTGCTTGATTTTGAGACTTCCACAGCTCCGTTTGATTTGAAATTCGAATGACGTGCTCCTCACCACATGACTTGCCTGCTGACATCGGCGCATGCAACTGATTTGCTATTTTTAGCCTGTTTCCAAAATGACTTACTATAAATAGTAAGTGCTCCGTTTGTCTTCAAATTTTACCAGTAGATAGTTTGAAGGATGCTGATCGCGGTGGTTTACACCGGTTTTCGAAAATTCTGACTTTTTACCCCTCTTTTCGGGCCCCGAAGCTGGAAACCCTAATTCATCTTGCATGCATATCAGATGATCTTTGTTTGTCCTCGTTTCTGCTGCATTGCGATCAGCTCGTGATTCTGAAGTGCTGGGAGGCAGCTGCCGGGATGCACCTGCTAAAAATAGTAAGTTCCCAAATGAGTGACCATCTCCGTTTGCATGTCACACCATCGCGAAGGTCTCTGAAAACCCAGAAGGAATCTTTAGACATGCGTTGAAAAATTCTTCATATAACCCCTGAAATTTGCCCTGGAAGCTGGACTGCTAAAAATAGTAAGTTGTCCGTTTCAGCTCAAAATTTGCCAGTGAGCAGCTTGATGTGTTTTGAATGCAATGTGACTGTCGGAATTTCAAAAATGTCGACGGAATGCCCTGAATCGCACATTTACTAAAAATAGTAAGTTGCCAGAATCTGATGAAATTTCAATGGAAACCTACTGAAAGTACACCGATAGTAATGTTAGCCTCAGATTTCAATTCATTCACTTTGCTTGACCCTAGATTGACCAAGAAAGCACAAACCCTAATTTTCAAACTTGGCCAAAAGTTCATGTTTAAACTCAATGACGGGCACAATTTTCGAAAGGCAGATATCAAAAAAGAGATAGAGAGAGAGAGAAACAAAGACCAAAGCCAAAAAGACCAGAATGGAGCAAAAATTAGGGGTCCCCATTTTGAATGGGGCGATGTGTGAAAAGGTCACAACAAATAGTTCATAATACAGTGGTGGCAAACCACATGCCTTTTTAGAAGGAATTCATTAGGGCTGGGGCTTTATAAATAGCTGCCCATTCTTCATTGTTAACACTTACCTTGGTTTTGAACATTCAATCATTCACTCTTGATTTGAGAATTCACTCATTCGTATTTATCAATTCATTGCAATTCACAGTTTGATATTTCCAGATTATGCAGTTTATCATAGACGCATTTTTTGAGTGATTAATTTATACTACCATACATCATATCATTTTATACAATCATCTTTCATAATTCTAAGTGTCATTATTATACATCAGAGTTTACTATTTCTGAGATTTGTTTAGATATAGGAACATATTCTACCCAAGGAATATGTTAGTTTTACACTGTTTTTTGAGAAGTGAGATAGAGGGAAAAGTGTGAGGAGTTGTTATTCAAAGTGGAATTGGAATCGGGATTGAGCTTGAAGTAGAGGCAAATTGACTTCAATTGGAAAAAGCGTTACAGGCATGGGATATTCTTCTACTATCTTTTACTATTATTCTATGCTATTGGAAAAGTATTTTCTCTTTTGCATAGAGAGGTTATTATGCTGTTTGTAGTGCATTTTATGTATGTGCTCAGGAATTATTATATGGAAAAGAGAAATTAAAGCAATTTCTAGTTGTTTGTTACATGTTTGTAAATATCTCCAAAATAGGAGTATGCTGGTTGCTTAGATATTATTCTATTAGGCTTGATTGAATGCAGGAGTCTCTTGAGGTACACTAGCTAATTATCAGGGTAACTAGGAAAGCTTGTGTTACTCCTAGGATAGTTAATCCAGTAAGGGAGGGTGCTTGTAGACTTACTTGTTAATGATTTTCATTTCAATTAGAATAGGAACTTGTAGGTTGAGTCTGGGATGACAAATTATCTAGTGAAGGACTATACCTATGCGTACTGTAAGATAGCCTTAAGTCAAATCGGCCCTGAGTAGTGTATGTGATAGAGGACTCTCAATTGTTTATTGAATTAAAACACTTTCGCCAAAGTAGTGCAATGTACGAGTCTACACTTAGATTGTGTAATTACTTGAGACTACACTTTCAGTTCACTATAGTCCATTGTTACATGCTAGATCGAGATTGTGGGTTTACACAGGTTCTAGTTATGTAGGACACAGCACTATGCTCAGTTGGTTGTCAATACCAATTACTCTACCAATCTCTTCGTCGAAGGGAGGGCCATCTATCGAATGATAGATGTGCGGGGGGGACCGCATTAAGAGTCTATGGTTGGCGGAAAACAGCCCGAGTGATGCTTCTCCTCCACAGCAAACGACAGATGAACCAAGATTTGAAAGGAAAGGAACCTAGATCATCTTACTACTATTTGTTGCAAAGCTCCATGAGCTGAATTTGTACTTGTATGTTTTCTTCCTCTGTTGTTTATTTGAAAAGAAAAGGAAATACTTGATGAACATGTTGTACTTTATTTGGAAATTGTCAATAAAAGGAAAGAAAAATTTTATTGCACTGGTCTTATTACTTGTTTCCTTTATATGTTGGTGTAAAATTAAGAAAAAAAATTTACTTTATGAAAGGGTCAGTCTGTTACATGTGGTATCAAAGCTACCAGGTTTAAACTTTGGAGCCTATGAGCTCATCACTTTTTCTTTTCCAACATTATCTAATGTTGTGAAAAATTCTTGTGTTAGGATGGCGCGTATCAAATTAACGGCTCAAAAGTCAGTAGTCGGAAATGTGTGATGTCCCCGCTCTAGTCAGTTCTCGGGAATAGTGTGTTAGCCCTTTATTGGACCCTTGTGGGCTAGCTGGATTGGTTAGAGGATCAATGGTACTTTCTGGAGAGTTGACCTTTTTGTTTTCAGAGCCCAGTGATTGGTTCACGGCAGGTGTTAGCAATTCAAGAGTCGACAGCTTCTAACGGCACAGGAATATTTGGAGTTTGAGCGAGTTATGAATTTTTAAGTGATTTGAGTTAATTAATTAACTTAATGCCTTTTTATAAAGTCAGATTGATTTTATACATTTTATATCACTTAAATTATTCTAAAAAGGTGATTTAATATTTTAATCACTTAAAATATAAAAGGGCGCCCAAATATTAAGTCATGACTATTGAAATGGACTTAATATTATTTTAAAAGATTTTAATGATGGCAAAAAGGGCGTATCTTCTTGGAAATGCGTGCCTTCATGATATAAGGCAATTTGGCAATGAGAAACCCTATGATTGAATATTTCGACTTTGCCTTGGACATTTTCCTGTGCTTTCACCTGTGATCAAGGTTTTGAGCAATCTTCCATTGGAGAACGAAATCTCTTCAATGTTGAGCACTTTTGAGGCTGTGAGAGACCAGTCGAATTTGTGCAGTCTGTGAGAGCTTCATACAGAGGTTCTACTGTGCTTCATCAGAGTTTTATTGAATTCCTTTATCAATTACAGAGGGTTTTGAGAGATGGCACCTTCATTTCACCTGGCAGACACTTTACTACATGGTCGTACCTTCTGAGTGGGAATTCAGGTTGTTTGCATTGAAGTGAGTGGCTCTTGTGCAAGGGCGTTTGGACTTCCTAAGAGAAACGCCTTCTTTTCTGAGGGTTTCTCTTCATCTCCTTTGGCGCCTGGCTTGTATTCATCATCTGCCACAGTTTTCAGGCTGGACTTTGCATTCTGTAGCTTCCTACACCAGATTTTGTCAATTTTTCACCATCTTGGCTGCCGAACTAGACTACTTTCTTAAATAAATAATCTGGAAGCTTTCAGGTATGTTTATGAGTTATGAATCCATTGTTGAACTTATTTATTATCTTCTGTAATTTCAATTTGCATGAATTAGCTCAGATTTACATTTTATAAGCATTTATGCTGTGCGCCCCTTCTCTTCTATCTATAAACTTTTCTCTAAAAAACTAAAATAACACATTAAGACTTAAGAAAATACTGGGGTTTGAGGTTTGAGCCAACAGGGTTCATCACAAAATGAACGTTACCTTAAGGCCAAGAAGGAAAAAGAAGCCATCATTAGAACCATTGAAGGAACCAACTATGATAATGCTATATGGTTGAGCGATACTAAAACCTTTAGTCATGCACTTTCTCGAATCAGTGAGGTGAAGAGGAAGATGAAGTTGGAGACTATGTACAATTACCTACCAGCTATCTCACCTGAAAAGTCAGAATCATTACCACTTTCCAGGGACATGCCTTCTGAAGAAAGTACTAGTCCTACATTTATCTTTAGGGATCCTAGAGTTCTACCATTGGCTGAAGTGATATCAATTTCTTCAAGTAAAGAGTCTAAGGGATATACACCAAGGACACCACCAGTTGAGAAATGGTCTCATGAACAAATGTCTACAAAAAATACTGACTAGATTGTTGATGAACACCATATTGATAATGCTTCTCACAATTATGTATCAGAAGATAAATCCGAAGGTTATTATCCTTTTTGGAATAGGTATGAATAGATGAGAGACGAACAGAAAGATAGAGAACAGCAATTTTCTTAGTCTGTAGGATACACTCCCTTAAGTTATGTGTTTGAGAGTGAATCTGAGGGATACTCTCCCCTTGACTATCTTAATAGTCGATCAATGTAATCGATAGAATATTGAAATCCTCATATTATGAATAAAACTATGGGTTTATCAAAAGAAAGTGTATACTTGATCTTTTATGGAATTTTTGTGTGAATGTGTATTTTTTTATATGCATTCTATGAAATTAATTGATAACACAATTAGGCTAACTTGAATAAAACATTCAGGTTAAATCAATCTTTTAAAGCATGGTGAGAACGTATGAGAGGACGAGAAATATTCCCGGAACTAGTCAGGAAGGTGGACAAGCAACTACTGGGATGGAAGCTAGGCTTGATCAAATCCTAGCAAGGCTAACTACTTTGGAAAAAGCAAAAGCTAAGGATAGGGTAGAGAATGAAATACATGTCAATAATCTAGAAGGAGAAAGTTCTTCTCATGGGCTAAATGAAAATCATAACCAAGACAAGGAAAAATCACCCACACCGTCCATTGACAGGAACAAGAAAATTGTGGCCACTGAGTTGTCTACAAATATGAAGAAGATACTTCCACCAAAGTTTGATGGTAGTGTTGGAGGAGATGAAGTTGAGGTCTGGCTAGTGCAGATGGAGAAATGCTTTGAAATAAGGAACTATGACAAAGTAACCAAAGCAGCATGGGGTGCATATCAGTTAGCAGGTGAAGCCTCTAACTAGTGGATGAACAAAAAGTTGGAGCTAAACATAAGTTCATAGAAACTAATTTGGGCTGAGTTTGTGGAAATTTTCCGCAAGAGGTGGTTACCACAACTCTTTTATGACCAAAAACTCTCAGAATTTCAAGAGTTGAAACAAGGAAATATGACAGCCCATGAATACTGGGAGAAGTTCACCCGACTTCTTCGATATGTTCCTATTTATCACAAGGATGAGCATTTCCGTATCAAGAAATTCATCTGAGGACTTAATAGCAGAATTGATGGAGAAGTAGATATGCATGGACCAACCACAATGGACCTTGTATATGAGAAAGCCATCAAACAAGAGCAAAAGCTTAAAGCAGATTCTAACCGACAGGAAAGAAAGGAATATAAGAGGGATACTAAAGTTACCAATAAGATAGTCCCTAAGAAAGAGGAACCTATTCAAAATACAGTCAAGCCAAAAGGGAAAAGATCCTGCTTTAATGGAAATGAATTTAGAAAAGACCGAAAGAGAAACAATTTCAACATGGGTAACACTAGCAAGGCTAGTAAAGGTGCTAGCAAGTCTGGAGACAATGTGGAGAAAAGAGGACCAAGAAAAGGATGTTTTATATGCAAAGGGAATCATTATGCAAATGAATGTACTAATAAAACTTCTAGTTCTCAACCTTATGGCAACTCATTACCCAATCAGCAGGCTATGTTTCAGCAGAGGATACATGCTACAGTAGATGATCGACAAGCTGAATACCAAGTGACACCGATCGAAACACCAGGTACTTTGTTTGGCCTACCTATTTCTATTCTAATTGATACGGGTGCTATCGAAAACTTTATTTCACCTAGAATAGCAAATCAATTATCTATGAAAGCAAGGTACATGGCAATGACATGGAATGTAGAATATGCAAACAATACAAGAGCAAAGGTGGATCAATGCTTACTTGAGGCTAGGATAGAACTACCAAGTTTCTCTACAGAAGTCAATCTTTATGTCGCGCCACTAGAATCATATGATGTTATCCTAGGAATGAATTGGTTATGGAGACATAGAGCCATAGTAGACTGTCAAGCCAAGACTATTGAGTGTCTAGATGACTATGGAAACCAAGTTAAAATTCAAGGGATACCTAGAGAGGTAATGGTTCAACAAATCACAGCAATGCAACTTAAGAAAGCTAAGAAGAAAGGGTGTAAACTCTTTGCTGTAAAGATTGAAAAGCTTGAGCAAGATAGTAAAAATTTTGATTATTAGAGTCAACAAGAGTTAGAAGATGGGGAAATTGAAGAAACAGGAAAATCGGATATGGAGAAATATCCTATTTTGAGGAAATTTTCAGATGTATTTCCTGATGAATTACCAGGATACCGCCAAAAAGAGTGTTTGACTTTTCTATTGATTTAGTTTGGATCTGAACCTATATCCAAGGTACCTTATAGAATGACCACCACAGAACTTATGGAGCTTAAGGCACAATTGGATGAATTATTGTCAAAAGGACTAATTAGACCAAGTGTTTCACCTTGGTGAGCGCCGGTTATATTTGTTAGAAAGAAAGATGGAACATTGCGGTTGTGCATAGATTATTGTATGCTTAACAAGGCTACGGTTAAGAACAAGTACCTATTGCCACGCATTGACGATCTGTTTGATGATTGATCAAATGAGAGGTGCAGCTGTATTTTCAAAGATAGATTTGAGATCTGAATATCATCAATTAAGAGTTAAGGATGAAGCTATCTTTAAGACCGCTTTCAGAACTCAGTATGGACACTATGAGTTCATTGTTTTACCATTCAGTTTAACAAATGCACCAACAACATTCATGAATCTTATGAATAGTGTGTTCAGAGATTACCTGGATAAGTTTGTATTAGTATTTCTAGACGATATTCTGATTTATTCTAGAAATGAGGAAGAACATTGCAAACATCTGGAAATGGTTCTACAACGATTGAGAGAGCACAAGTTGTATGGGAAACTGTCCAAGTGTACATTCTTTCAAACGAGGGTACATTATTTGGGCCATGTTATTTTAGCAGAAGGAATTTCAATAGATCTAGCAAATATTAAGGCAATTATTTAGTGGCCTATACCCAAAAACGTATCGGAAGTAAGAAGTTTTATGGGATTGGCAAGATACTACAGAAAATATGTTGCAAATTTCTCTAAGATTGCTTTTCCTATAACTTCTTTGCAGAAGAAAAGAAAAACGTTCGAATGGAATGAGAAGTGTCGAGAAGCATTTGACCTACTCAAAGAGAAGTTAACCACTGCACCTATCCTAAAGGTACCGGATCTTGAAGGAAGTTTCACAGTTATCACCGATGCATGCAGAGAAGGATTAGGAGTACTAATGCAAGATGGACAAGTGATTGCATATGAATCTAGAAAGCTGAAGCCTTACGAAAAGAATTATGCTTCGCATGATTTAGAGTTGGCAGTTGTAGTTCATGCTTTGAAAATGTGGAGATATTATTTGTTGGGAAAGCCCTTTGAGTTGAAAACCGACCATAATGGGTTGAAGTACCTTTTTACTCAGCCAAACTTGAATGCCAGAAAAAGATGGTTGGAGTTGATAGCTGACTATGATTTTAATATCAGTTATATCAAGGGAAAAGAGAATCGGGTCGCTAATGCATTAAGTTGGAGACATCACATTGCTTCAATAGTAGCAATTCATACCGATTTCAAAGAGCAAGTACTCCAAAAATGCAAAGATGATGAGTACTACTTGCAAGTTAAGCAAGCACTAGAGGATAATCCACAAGATTCTAGATATGAAGGTTTTCAGTTTGAACCTAGTGGATTACTTAGATACAAAGGTAGAATGTATGTACCTAATGTGAAAGAATTGAGGTATCTGGTATCAAAAGAAATTCACAAAGCACCATATTCCAGACACCCAGGAGTGACAAAAATGATGGCTGATGTGAAACCATTATACTTCTGGAAAGGAATGAAAGGAGATGACGCTAGTTTTGTGGCTAGCTGCCTTGAGTGTCAAAGGGTGAAAGCCGAACATCATCATCTTGCAGGTCTGTTATACCCACACGACATACCAGAATGGAAGTGGCAAGTTATAAGTTTCGTGCATGAAATCAATTCTAAATATTTTTTTTTAAATGTTTTCCCCACAACTGGCATAAAAATGGCTCTAATATCACTAAAATGTCCTTTTTTAAAGTTTCTAGCAATTTCCACTGAAATATTTTCTTTTATTTTGTTTTTCCAACAAATCTGATTTTTATTTTCTTGTTTTCAATTTACGAAATTTAACTAAATAAATGTTGACAATAGTAAATAATATATTCACAAGATATTATTGAAAAATAATACTTAAATCATTTTCAACGAAATCCAAATGCACAGGAACCTAACATGCGCGACTAGCTTTGGTTGAATCCTATGACCCTTTTTAGTAGCGATCACTCCTCTTATTCCCCACATCTTTCTACTCCTCGCTAATGCTCCCTTTATTGATCACGTCACCCTCCTTTTCAATGCTATGATTCCTTAAGTTATCAAAATATTTGGAATGATGCTATTGGGTAGATTAGCTATAATTGGTAGGGAGGGTCCCACAAATTACGACCTAGCATCCCATGTCACGCTACCAAACAACAGCAACTCCCAATACATTGTATTAGTATTCCTTGTGAATGAAGGATGGCCAGGTATTTGAAGTCCTGCAATTTTTTTTTTCCCTTGGAGATCCTTTGCATCTACAACTATCTTTATGCCTCCACATCTTGCTTCAAGTAAGCATTTTGACTTCAACTCAAGAATCAATTTCCCTTTATTGGTACAAACCAAAAAAACACAGATAATAAATTTTGAGGTCTTCTAAATTCCCAATGCAACCTTCCTCATGTAGTTTGATTTATTTGGAGGTGGCAACTAGCAACACTTATTGAACGGCTGGTACCATTTTTTACTCCAGCAAATAAAATTTGAACTTCTAAATTATTCTAGGAATAACCATGATCTCTGCAAAAATGTAAATAAATAAATAAAATTGTATTTTCAAATCCTCACAAATTCCCAAATTAGCACACATTTGACCTCTATATGAAGCCAACAATGAGAACTAGAAGGTTTTCGTCTTCCGCTTTCTAAATAAATCGAGAGGGTTTTCGTCCTCAAGGCAAAGGCTGAACCAAAACTCAAAGCTCTCCAAAATGAGGGTTTCTAGAAATTGATAATAAATAGAATGTCTTCTCTTTTCCCAATAACTCCCTTTATCATTTTTCATCCAAACCCTGGAGGTAATTAACATTTCTTTTAATTAAATATTTACCTTTTCCCTCCAAACTTAATTAATTGTCTTTTTAAACAATTAAATATAAGTTTTTTAATTTTCCACTTTTCAACAACTTAAATATTTAACCATTTAAAAATTTAATTATTTTTCACACAACCACCAAAGTTATAGATAATAATAAAAAGCCCAAACATGAATTCTGATAACACCGCCAACATCTCAAGTGCATAGGATATGAAGGTTGGCACTCTCCCATGATAACAAACTTCTCCAAGAAATGTGGATTTTTTTTAGAATGTTGGATCCGCACACGGAAAGTACCATTGTACTCATCTTGGCTCCAAAAACTCTCTGCCACTATCAGAATACCTTTTTGTTAAAGTTGGTGCTCTCCAAGAAACTTGGAGTTTCCAAAAATGTTGGAATGGACTGAAAAAGGGGCACTACAGTGCCTTCCTAGAGAAAATTTTGAGGCCTTTATTAATTTTCAGCATTTTCAGGTTGTGATGCAAAAACAAAGTTGTTATGGTTTGAAGGTCATGAAACCTAACAATGGGTTTGAGTTCAAGCAAAATGAATTTGATAAATTTTGCAAAGAAAATTAAGAGAGAAATAACTACAGCTCATACTCCACAACAAAATGGATTGGCAAAGAGGAAAAACAAGACAATTGTAGAGATGGATAGAAGCATGTTAAAGGCTGAGAGTTTAGAAACTTAGTTTTAGGCTGAGGCATTATGCATGACACTATGTATGAACTATTTATGAAGGTTACATAGGTGTGAGGGGTATGCAAGGTATGGGCATGCAGCCCTAATGCAAACTCTAAAGACTTGGGCATGTAGATACAAGGGTGCGAAAGTGTAAAAATTGAGTACACTAAATATTATCAAAACTAAATTAGTACCTCATTAAAAATAAAAAGCAAACAAAATAACTTTTTAATAAATGTGAGCATAAAACAAAAATGTTCACAACATGAGATCATTATGAAACTTAGTAAAGCTCAAATAAAATACTTTAATCATATCATATCAATTTTAACATAGATACGTATCCTAAATTAATCACAAAACGAAAATAGTTCAAGTGTTTAAGTGAAATTTGTAATTAGGCTTTCAAAGAGAACACGCAAGAAAAAAATGAAATGCACCTGAGTGCGGAAGGGTACATGATATGCAGACCCAATGACAAAAGAGTTAAATGCATAATTGGTTACTCCCCAAAGATGAAGGGAGATAAACTCTTTGATTCTATGAAGAAAGAGGTGATTGTAAGTAGAGATGTGATGTTCGATGAAGGGGAGAATGTATAAAGAAGAGCTGAATGATAAAAATACTCTTAGTAATTAAGTGATAGTTGTGATTGATAAGACCTCTACAAACCAGCATGAATTTTCATCGACAACAAATGAGAAGTGAATAAGAGTAGAATCATTCACCAAAGATCCAAAACAGATACTCGACAAAAAAATTGATAGGAGAACCACTCGATCCCAAGCATGAGTGAAATTTGCTAGTATGACAATTTGACATACGTTATGCATAACGATGAGCCTACCAGTTTGGAGGAGGTAATAGAACAAAACAAATGGATCACAGCTATGAAGATTCGGATGGATGCCACTAGGGAAATGATACTTGGGATTTGATTCAGTTAATCCCTACAAAGGATTCAATAGACACAAAGTGGCTATTTAAAACTAGGTAGAAATCAGTCAGTACATTGGTTGGGTTAATCCCTACAAAGGATCTAATAGACACGAAGCGGCTATTAAACTAGGAATTAGTCAGTTATTACGTTGGTTGAGCATTAAATGGGTAGTTTCTTGAGGTTTCACTTGGCATGAGGGTATGGAATACACCAAGACATTTTCCCCAAGGGCAAGGATGCTCACTATCTAATTGATGTTGGATTTGGCTACACAATGTTGATGAGTAGTGTGTATTAGAGAAATGTGAAAAGTGCTTTTGCTGAATGTGTAATACTGATGAGGATCCCTATGTAGCACAACTCAAGTGTTTCAAGGTACAAGGCAAGGAAGATCATCTATATAGGTTGAAGGAAGCTTTGCAGAGACTTAAACAGGCACCTCAAGCTTGGTACTCAAGTATTTATTCATCTGTAGGAAAGAGATTTTCACAAGAATTACTCCAATTCTAATTGGTATGTCAGAATTTCTAGGCAAGATGTCCTCTTCATGGTATTCTATGTAGATTGTATTACCCATACATGGAATGACTAGGAAATGTTGGATATGAGCATAGATGACCTCAAAGTTATGACTGAAAAATCTTGCACAGATGCATTACGTTTTGCATCTTGAGATTTCGCAATCATTCAATGGCATATTTTGTTTCACGAGGTGAATATGCTTTAGACTTGTTGCATAGATTCCATAATAAGAGTTGCAAACCAGTTGCAATTATGATTGAACTTGGACTAAATTTGTTCAAGTGATTGTTATGAATCACTTAATCTGACCTTGTACCTACAGCTGATTGGGATTGCCTGACCAGCAGTACACCAGGCATTGCTTTTGTTGTCAGTTTTGGTTTCTGGGTTCATGGCCGAGCCTAGTAAATAGTGCTCGAGTGCAACAAAAAGGATTCAAAGCCACAGCAAAAGGACTATTGATATGGACTCATGTTCAAACCTTCTAACTTTTGAGTACTACAGATTAGTTGGCTTTACAAAAAATGATTAGGTGGATGACAGTAAGTCCACCTAAAGATATGAATACAATCTTGTTTTAGTAGTATTTGCTTGGTGTTCCAGAAAGTAAATCACAATTTCTTTTTCCACAGCAAAGGCTTGGCATATTGCAACTACTTTTGCTAGTTGTGAGCCCATATGGTTTCACAGAATACTTAAGAATTTGCAAAGCAACAAAATGGACCCACATAGGTTTTGTTTACTACCACAAATCCAAAGTTTCACAGCAGAACTAAGCATATAGAGATTCGAATCACTTCATCTGAGAGTTGGTCTAGCACAGTATGACTAAGTATGTATAGCAAAGTACAAATAGCAGGAAGCAAATATTTTCATGAAACCATTAGCTCATGATCAATTTAGCGAACTGAAGCACTTAGTGGAGTCCCCTCAATGCTTGCTATGAGGGAAAATGGAAACTGTAAAAAATAATACCCATTTGGGAAGATTATATTTTAACATGTGTCCTGGATCTGGGAGTGTGTGACATCATGTGTGAGAAGATTATTATTATTTATTTCTATTTCTCCTTACATATGAGATATTATTTGTTCTCATTAGTTATTTATTAGTTAGAACTTAAAATCTTATCTTATCCTCACATAAATGAGTTTGTTAGCTACATCTTGGCTGGTCTATCCAAGGATACGATAAAGTTGTATTATAAGAGGTTCTATAGAGATTTGCACAGGTACAGATTATTAGAGTTGAAAGGGTTAATTTCTTACAAATGCTTAAAAAATAGAATATGAAAATTATAGAAACGAAAAGTATTGTGAAGACATAATCAAACTGACGGAATAGTAAACAAAACACAAGAGATAACATGTATTCATCAACCAAAACAATGAAACACAACTTCAGAGCTTCATACTTGATTGGTAAGAAGTTATACAAGTTTCATCTAATTCCTATTCTATCTCTTGACACTGCCATATTACATTTTGAAAATATTAACACATAGGAAAATGTTTGAGGATGCACGTTACAGATGATTACATCATATACCCCCAACAACTCACCCAACAAGGATTTGTCTTGCCTCAAGACAATGTCATGCAACAACACACTCTACATACAAAACTTTCATAGTTACCAAAAGATACCCTCATTGTTTAAATTAACAGAGATAATCTTATTAACATAAGAGCCACGAATATATAGATTACAATGATAGAGACGCAATAATCACGAAGACGTGATTATAGGTGAACTGAAAGAAACTTAAAGCAAACAAATAGGCAATAATCACGGAGACGTGATTATAGGCTAACTAAACGAAACTGAAGCATTAAAATAGGCACGACAAGTGCCATTATAGATATGAGCATTAAAATAGGAACTTACTATAGTTATAATACCCTCCCTTAATGCTCAATCTTTCAACTAAAAAAAAACTAAGTCTACCCATATTGTGCTGGTCATCAAAATGCAAAGTGTGCAGACTCCTTCTGGTCAGTTTGCTCCGCTACGTGAGCACTTTGCTGAGATGCTTCCTAGTTAGACTTCTCATCAGCCAACCACTTTCTGCAATACCTCTATATATGACCGATCTTCCCACAGTAATGGCAAGTAAAATACTTCTTGGAGCCCTCCTCTAAATCGCCTCATCCTTTCTGCTAGGTGGACTTGCCTTTGCCAACGTCCTTGGCAGTAAATGCTTGTTCAACACTTGGGGACTCACTGCTGCTCCCAAACTACTTCTTCCATCAATCCTACTGCAAAAGCTTGTTGCACATCTCATCAAACTTCAAGTCAACATTGGTGGATGTAATGTTGAGCGTTTCGATGAAGTGCTCGTAGGAACGTGGCAAACTTTTCAAAGTGATCACCACCATATCCTCCTCTTCTACCTTACAACCAATGGCCTCCAATTGATCGTGAATATTTTTTACATTCATCAAGTGCTCCTACAAAGACACTTGGTCATCCATCATAATAGAAAAGAGCATATTCTTCAACAAGAAAGCCCTTCCTTTGTCTAAGGCCTCATGAAGATCTTTCAAATGTTTCCAGATCTCCGCAGCAGATTTACCAGATGGTATTTCTGGTAACATGTCATCGGCGATAGATAATTTAAGAAGCATGACTGCCTCCCTATTACTCCCATCATACTTGTCCTAATCCTTCCCAACAACAGTGGGACGAACTTCTGTTCCAAGAACAAGCTCATCCAGACACTGGTACTCAAAGATGGTAAGCATTCTCTACTTCAACGTGTTGTAATTCTTTCCATTGAACCTCTGTGAACTTTCCAACATAATATTGGACAAAGACGCCATCCCTCTCGAATTCCAAAGCACAAAAAACGAGCTAACTTATGTGATCAGCTATCAAAACACTTGGACAATCAGCTAGCACAACTTCGATTTTTCAAAAATCATTTTTTAGAAACTCAGCAAAATTTTTATAGAAAAAAAAAAATTCCAAACCTGTGTAAATTTCTGAAGAAAAAATTTCCTAAAACTCTTTGCAAATTTTTATTTTCCCAGAAAATTGTCAAAACTGGCTCAAAATAATTTTTCAAGCTGTCATCACCTCAGAAAACCTGGCACAAAGTTTGAGGTAAAATTTTCAGAAGACCCAAAAAATTTTGACAGACCCAGAAAACTTCTTGAAAAACCCACATAGAATCTGCACTCAAAAAAAAATTTCGTCTAAAAATAAAGGGTTTATAGCAAAAACCCTAGTCAGATTTGACAAAATCATGATTTTCAAAGAAATAGCTTCAGATCTTCATGAAATCGCAGCAAAATGTAGCTAAAATCCACAGCCAAGAACAAATGAGAAAACGCATCCACAAGAAGTTTGAAAATCGCGGCATAAAACAAGGTAAATCCACGCCCAGAAACGCAGAGAGAAATGCATCCAAATAAGTCAAAAAACACGGCTCCGAACAAGAAGAAAATCACACGGCTAGAAAAGACAACCAGTCACACACCAAATAGAGACGCGATTCTGCAAAAAAAAACATGTAGGATTTGCTTCAGTCGCGGCTCAAAAAGAGGTCGCGCGCATGCAGGAAACCCTCAAAAAAACGCAATTATGCAAATCACCCAAAAAGCGCCATCAAACAGAAAATAAAACCCTTGAAATCCTCCAGAAAAAACAAGTGAATCGCACCCAGAACATGGTCGCGGGTTTCTTTGGAAAAGGAAAATGGCGCACTCAGAAATGAAACAGAAGAAGCCGACACCCACGAACTTTGAAAAAAACGCGATTTGTGAACCTTCGCCCAAGTTGCGCGGACTGCAACAAATGACGACCCTCACACGATGCAAAAACAATGATGAAAAACCCTCATGTGATTTTTAAGAATATAGCCTTCTAAAAAAAGCTAACCAGGCTTGAACAAGAGCTCTGATACCATATTGTTCAAATTAACAAAGATAATCTTATTAACATAAGAGCCACGAATATATAGATTACAATGATAGAGACGCAATAATCACGGAGACATGATTATAGGTGAACTGAAAGAAACTTAAAGCAAACAAATAGGCAATAATCACAGAGACGTGATTATAGGCTAACTAAACGAAACTGAAGCTTAAAATAGGCACGACGAGTGCCATTACAGATATGAGCATTAAAATAGGAACTTACTATAGTTCTAATAACCCTGACCCTTGGTACTTGACTCCCATACCAGAAACATGTCCCCACCTTGGAGACCTATATGGAGATGTCTCCAAGCATTAGGAAACTTCATATGAAGTTTCTTTGCATCTCCTATACACCTCCTATAAGCATCCCTTGAACATGAAAAAACTTCTTATAGAGTTTTCCCAGATATATCACATAAATTGCATTGGATTTTCTTAAAGTATTGATATGCTTTTGATAAAGTTACAAGAACTAAACAAATACACTAATAGACTTCTAATTTTCTATTTTTTTCATAAAAATGTACAACTATTTTTGGTGGTAGAAAATTTCCTTATTAAATCCCAAAGAGGCAAGAATATGAAGCAAAGCAATAGTAAAGCTTAAGATGTGTGCATGCATTGAAGTTTTATCAATTGATTGAAAATATAGTCATCTCCAAGGTCCCTCATTTTAAAAAAAATGGGATTCCCCTCCTAGTTCCTTTGTCATCTCCAAGTGATTATGGTTTTAATTTTTTTTCTATCATGACGATGATTATCAAATATCAATATAATTAATCTATTTCAATACTTCAAAATGTTAGCTTTATTTTTAGTTTTTAAGCTTTTAGTATTTAACATTCTTTAAAGATATACATTGTCTGATATATATATATATATATATATATATATATATTAGAGAGAGAGAGAGAGGGAGAAATCTCCAAGTACCCATCTCCAAACTTTTTTGAAAATGGCATACAATACCCATCCCCATCTCCTATGCCAGTACCAGTATCCCTCTCCTAGTAACTATGAATGTTTCACATTGCTCATAAGATCTACATATCTTCGATGCCAATTCAGAGTTCTAATTAGAGATCCACAAGTGGTGCATTTTACAAATTTTAACCACTTTTGCACTTTGTAGCTGCCTTTTTTTTGGTTTTCAACTACGTAGAATGTCAATCCACTGCCCTTTGTGGGTTTAAAGTGGACCAACAAAAACTTTGGCGGTTACCCTTTCAGGTTTATAAACCCTAGACCCTAATTAGAAATAACCCATTTCCTTTGATGCTCTGCTCTGCACCTGCAAAATTCCAAAATTGAGACCAATTGTTAACCTCACAAGACTTCAAGGTGCCAATGGCAGTTTTGGTTGTTGTGTTGGCTATAATGATTGTACATGCTGGGATTGGTGTAGAGCTTTTTGAGGCTACAGCAATAACAGAGAGTCCAAGTACTGCAAAAATTCTAAATTGACTTTTACTAACTTCTCCTCCATGATCTCCTAGTCATCCATCACCTCCTCAGCAGTTAACCTGCAAAAGAAGTCTGGCAGCTCCCTCCAGGTCTTCATCAAATAGCTTTTCCTTATGTAATTCACCTTTGTCCACCACCTTTTGAATTGCATTCCCTATATAATTTCTCACTCAGCAAATTAGTTCTTCGCAGTCTCCTAGTCCATGTTTCTACATCTTCCCAAAATTTGATCTTGCTCTGCTTGAGCTTGGCATGCAGCTTGCTGCTTTTTGACTTCATTTGTTCCTCTCCAAATATTCTTGCAGGAGTTCTCAGGATTGCTCAACAAGTCATCAAGTTCTTTCAGCTTCTTCCTTTGATACTTGGGCCAATTGAAAAGAATTTCTTCCAAAAATTCAGGCCATGTTGTAGCCTCTTTCAAAACTGTGATACAGGCTTCTAATGTGACAAAGTGATTGGATGGGAATCAATCCATGACAAAAGTTAAAGCTCATCTGTCCAGGAAAACATGGCTATTAGAAAGAATCCATATGTGCACCAGAAAAGTACATTTGGGTGACCCTCAGACTTCCATCTGCATGTCATCTGTAAGTCTCTCGCACCCATCAATTTGACCCTCAGAACCACCTGTCTACCACAGAAAAACAATTGTCCGAGTTGCAAAGAATTGTATTGTCTAGCTGTTTTGTTAGTCTGTTAACACCTTCGAAAGTCCATTTTGTCTACTCAAGTATCATTTGACTGCATGAATGAGGTGCCTGGGATTGATTTTGACTTGCCCAGAGAGCTCAAACCAACTAGGCATTCATGGATCAGCACTTTGGCAATCCACTCTCAAGAGGGCTTAGTGCAGATCCAAGTATCCTTGTTTCATATTACAGTACCTATTTCACCTTGTTGCAATGTTTTGAAGAGCCTAGAGGATTCGAATTTCTTTAGAAGGTTTTGACTTGGACTCTAATCCATCACGTGTTGCCAGGTGGCCGTTTGGAAGTTTAAATATCCCAAGCCTCCTTTTAAATTATTTCTATGGTTTTGATCAAGGATTAGTACTCAACAAGTATATGGACAAACTGAAGCCCAAGGTGCAAAAGACTAGTCTAGATGCCAAAGGAGAGGGTATTGCACCTTGCCACAGCGACAAGGCCTCCACCTAGAGCAACAACAAAAGGGATCATGACTAGTGATGATTCACCAATGAACAAGAGTGTCAAGATCAATATCATACCCTCACAAAGAAGGATCACGCAATTTTGGCTAATCATGGTACTGGAGGCTTGAAGATCACACACATAAAGAGTGAGAAATAATAGTGTGTTCAAGATCCCATCCGTAGCAGAAAGGTTGGTGAGACACAAGTCACATATTGATCTGTTGGGAAGGTGAAGTCTACAATTAGGCTAATTACATATCAAGGAAGTTTAAGGACAGCTTGGAAAGATGTTCAAAGGATTTCTTCATGCCTCAGCACTTTTATAGGATGCAATAGCAGTGTTGTAAGTAATAGTTGTTGAGAACAATAGTGACAAATTGATAACACTTCCTATAGTAGATTGCAAGTCAACAGTACTCTAGTGGAACTATTTGAAGATGGAGGCTTCACCACCTCAATACTTCCACTAAAGGGCAGCAAAGGTGAATCCAAAGGAAAAATACACTATGCTTTCAATGCAACAGGAGGTTGTACAAGATGCCCTTGGAGAAAGTAGGATTCAGTGGAGATTGGGGATGGCAAGCCAAATTTTGAATGCATAAAGAAAGGTGGGGACAAGGACAGGGAAAAGGAGGTTGTAAGAACCTCTAAATTGAAGGAAGAGAATCAGAAGATGGATGAGGAGCAGTCCAAAGATAAGGATAACATTGTTGGGATATCTGATGACAATAGGGATGAAGGTTATCAGGACTCTGAAGATAATGAGGATAATGACCATGAGTTGTTAGAGACAAGGACCATGCAGAAATCAGGTGATTCTTAAGAAGTCAACCTTACAAAAAACTCCCCTCATTTTCTCCTTTGCTCTTAGTTCATTGCATGCTTATACTTTGATGGACACTAGTACTAGAGATAAACCAACTTCAACACCCCAGCCTGCCTACATTTGCTAACACTGTCATCACAAAAATAATACCTACTTCTAGCCAAAATAGTACTACTCAGGATATAGAAGCCACTTGTCGACTCATGCCTGCTCAATAGTCTTATGACAAGTTCAACATTACTAATTCAAAGACTCATCTGACCATGGATGTCAATAACACTGTCGACAAGCATCCCTTAGCCCCACAATCCTATGACATTCTAGTGTCTGCTATACAATTTCAACCTAAGCCCACCATTTATCTAAGGTCCATTGTTGAGCCACCACCTGTTGTGCAGCCCTTTGTGTGGTCACCACCCCATTGATAGTCATTCTGTCAAAAAAACTCATGGTAGTATTAGTCAGTGTTGTCACAACCTATGGCAACAACAGTTTCATCACAGTCTGTGACAGCAATAGAGCCTATGGTGACAACAAAAGGGAGTAACATCATATAGTGTTAGCCTCTTCTTTTAGGGGGAAAGAAAGAGAATACTAGTGATTTGGAGGATTTGCATAGGTCATGGGCATAGTTGCACTTGAAGATGATCAATAAGATGTAAAGTCTTGATATGGTAGTGTGCTAGTGTAAAGCAGCTATGTTTATGGGTGCTAGACACAAGAAAGAAGCAATTCAATGGCTATCTTAACAATACATAGTATCGGCATGATGGGGTGACCAAGGTATTTAAGAGAGGTTGCATTACAGAAGATCAAGCACATGATTATGTGATCCAGAGATCCATTGAGAAGATGACCTGAATCAACAAACATGCATGGTGCTTTATCATCACAGCCAAGCAAAACAAGAAAGAAAAATATTGCCAAGTTGATGGGCTTAAATCAAGCACGAACAACCTGCATGCTTTAGAATTAAGCAGAGATGAGAGTTATTGAGTTGAATATGGAGAAGGAAACTTTGAGCACATAAACAAAATAGGTAAGCAAACAATTAAGGACTAAAGGCAAAGTTAGAACATGTACAGAAACAATTGGAAGCAGGAAATTAGCAACATGGTTCAATTTTGAATGAGTGCAAGTCCAAGGTCATAGCTATTCAAATGGAATTGGTGAAAGTTCATGTGATGTCCCCATCCTAGTCAG
>VDFB02326459.1:0-25433 GCA_007258455.2 Sequoia sempervirens
GTCTTGTTAATAAGGATGATTGTGATCCCATAGAGGAGCATAATCCCCATTGCTGGAACAATGATCTCTATGAAGATCCTCCTCAAGATTTACAAACACATTATGGCCCTAGCTTTAAGCTTGTATCTAAATATGGCTATGGGTGTAAAGATTGTGGGCATAATGAACAAGGCATTCAGGTCCCTATAGAATTTGTACCTCGTAAGCGCAATCTAGGACTTGGTTGCATGAGTTCCACTCAACCTCGTTCTCATGGATTGATTCATTTGCCATTGTCTGCTATCTTCATGCCTTCTTCTTCTGAGCAGACAAACTTTTCTCCACAAGAGAAAGGGTTGCGTCCTGCTCCTCATCCTCTATCTGAGCAAGAGCGTATTTTTTTGCGACTTCTAAAAGCCCACTTAATTACTCTTCCTCCTACACACAAGAAATCCCATGAACGTGATAAAGAACATTCTTTTTGTGCATACCATCGAGTGCCTAGCCATTCCACTAGTGAATGCAAGGCCTTGAAAGATAAAATACAACTTCGTGATTCAGGTGCCATCACCCATTTATTTGTTGATGCACCTGCATCTTCTTCAAATGACAAGTGATATCGAGGTTTACCTCTATCTTGTATGTTCTAAGAATCTTGCATGGTTCTCCTCCCCTATATGCTAGGGGCAGTGATAACGTGTTTGGGAGATGTGTGTCCTTCTTAAGGACCCCCTCTCTTCTCTGTCTTTCAATTGAAGCGTCCCTTGAGTGGACCCCTCTTCTTTTGGAGGGTTCCCGAGGGACCCCTTTGAAAGTCTTCCAACTTGTCGACGGTCTATGTGACTGTCCACTTATTTGCCTACATGGCTGCTTTGTGTTTCCTGGCATGTTTTATTTGCAGATTAACATGTTGTTTTGCAAGTGCGTCTATAAAGTTGCTTTCCAATCTGACTTTGCAGAGTCCCCTTCTTTGGGTTTCCCTCATAAGAGAGAACTTGAGGGACACCTCCTTGCAAGTATGCTGACTTGTAAGGCGCTTACTTCTTTGGGTTTCCCTCATGAGAGAGAACTTGAGGGATGCCTCCTTGCAGGTCTACAGGCCTAGAAGGCACTTACTTTACTAGGTTTCCCTCATGTGAGAGATCTTGGGGGACGCCTCCATGCGGGGTTGTGGGCCTGTAAGGTGCTTACTTTACTGGGCTTCCCTCATGTGAGAGATCTTGGGGGACACCTCCTTGTAGGTCTGCGGGTCTGTAAGGCACTGAGAAATGTTGGGGGTTTCCTCCTTACAGGTTTGTGAGCCTGTGAGACGCTTTCATCCTACGGGATTTGTCCATCGTTGGTCTGTGGGCCTTCGGTGCATTTCATTCAAACCTCCTCCTCGGGAGGGAGTACCTATGGAGTCGTCTCTCTTGGAATTTTCATTCCTTTCTAGCTTCTCCCTCTTAAATTCTTTTCTCTCTTCTCTTCTCTTTTGTATATACTAGATCCAAGGTCTGTATCTTCTTCATCCTGGGTATATGCCCTTCCTCTCTTCGTTTTATAATTCTTCTAAGTGTGTCATTTCTTAATTTCGAGACAATGCATAGTACTGAGACAACCTTCCACATCGAAGTCTCTTTCACTTTGCTGACTCATCCTTTAGTTTTTTGTGTGCTAACATTGTTGTCTGGTGCAGGTTTTTCTTGTCTAATGCATTTGTTTTGCAGGTCTTCAGTCTAGGGGCATTTTTCTTTTATTCGAAGAGTTATCTGCTTCATCTACAGTATCCTTTTGGCATAATGATGTTATTTATGTTTAGTAGATTTCTTTTAGTGTGCATATTAGCGTAAATTCATATGTCTGCTAAAGTGGGGGCAAAACGTAATGTCGTAAAATTGCAACCCTCGCAATTTCACATGCATTTTTGTATCCACTTTAGTGACCACTCCCTTAGCATCTTGTGTAGGCTCATTTTAGCCCTTGCATCAGCCCTTTTCCCTCTCAGGATACTCTAAACCCCTTTTCAGCAGCTACCTTCGCACGTCGGCTTTGTGTTAAACCTTGTGTTTTTTCCGTTCGTGTTGTTTTGTAGTGTGATGTGTCTGGACACTAGCGCGCCACGCTAGAGACCTGCAACGTTTCAATGTTCAAACGACCATTTATGTGAATGTTTGCCACTTGTCATCTGCTTTTGTCAGTGGTAACGGCTCGGGATGCCTTGCAACCCCCCGGGAAGCTTTTTTTCCCTCTTTAAAAGTCATTTTTTCAACTCATTTAATCTTTAGCTTCACCTCTAGATTCTTTCCAACCTTGGCTCTTGCATTTTTCTCTTGTTATTTTGTTTGCATAGCTTCATATAGCTTGCTACAGTGGTATCAAGCTCTCACATTCTCACAACACTCTTGGTTCTTGCAGCCATATTGCTCTCTCCATTTGGCTTCCTTAATCCTTGCAACTTCATCTCCCTTATCTCATGTTTGTGAACATCCTGAGATTCCATATCCCCTATCAATTGCATTCTTCATAATACAGGTTTTCCTCGTCGAGCGGGGATTGTTTTTATCACTCATACTTGGTGGTGTGGGTTCTACTCCTAAAGCGAGTTTTGCTTTCACCACACGCTTTGTCCATTTTGGTTTATCTCTCACTATCTTTTTGGCTGTCCGTGGAGGTGGGAACACCAAAACGGGGGTTTGACTAAGGCAAACCCCTATACAGCCCTAACACTTTCTCCAGATCTTACACATGTAGGTATTGAAGACATTCACGTGTTGGAGGCTTCATCACTTGCATGGTTGTGAGCATTTCCTTTCTACCTCCTATTCTCTTTATCATTTCTATTTCACTTTATTTCAACTTTCACATTCTGTTATTTTCCAATACTTTTGAAGTTCTCAATAATTAGATGGCTAGTAGTCGCTAAGCTATTTTTTGTGACATTCTTCCTTTTTGGTCTGTACGGACGCTAGCGTGCCAGAGAGACTCCAGTTCGCCGCACTGTCGTCCTTTGACCGAGAGTCCGTCAATCTGTCCAGAAAGCCTTCGTGACCTGCTCTTTCTAATTCTAGAACCCTCACATTTGTTCCTTGAGGTAGTTTAGGGTAGTTTGCTTTGTGAGGCTCTCTGAATGAAGAGAACTCATGAGCCGCAAATCCCCTTTCTCTACATTTTGATGAATGGAAATTAAAACAAATAAGATTTTTTATAATCAAATATAATAACCTAGTTATGCAGAGAACTTACATACTCACTATCCAAGGAACAAAACCTAACTATTCCATTCATAAAGTGTGTTCTATGAAATAGCATTTATAGAAAATACAATAAAGAGAAAGGGTGACAACTAACTCTCCAAGAAGCATAAATCCCAAGGTATGAGGTGACATGTCACTCTCAAACAAAAAAGTGTAGCTCTTCAGGAATTAGATGGCACCTCACTCTCCAAAAGGAAATGTAACTACACATAAGTAAACGAATCACAGAAGCTTAACCTAGAATGTAATAAATACATAACATAAATACACCAAAAACATTTAATGTAATAATAATATAAAAACTATGAACTAACATTAATCCTAAGTACTAAAAAATAACATTTAATGTAATAATTTAAGACTATGAACTAGCAAACAAAAAATCTTACAAACATAATCCTAATTATGTCCCGCCGAGGTACACAATATAAAATATATATGTATATATTTAAAATGAAGCAAGGCATCTAAGAACCCACAAAATCAGTTGTTCTTTTTATCTTTCGTTCTTTTGCAACATTTGAAATCTTATCACCACCTTTATTGTTTTTGAAATTGGGGAAAACAGATTTTGATGGGATCCGGAACCCATTACAACCAAAAGCCAAACAGCTTAAACAAGCCAAAAAAAACTAGACTGCAGAAAAGACAGCCTGCAGTCAACAAAAAACCAGCTCACAAACAAACACCATTAAGTTTTACAATTAGAGTTTCGTTTGTTGGAGCGAAGATTCATATCGAAAGAAGGCCCAGAGGGTTTAGATTTTTTTCCACTAACAGTAGTCCAGCCTTCTTCAACTTGTGTTGCCTTAGCCTGCCAAGCCAGCCCATTAATTTCCTAAGGATGAAAATCCGCAACCCGGGAGGTAACATCAGAGTTCGCCTGAATAGGTGTGGAAATAACCGGAGAGCAATCAGAGGTGGGAAACAAAGCACCATCAGTAGAGACAGAAACCGGTCTAGTAGTATTCTCAATATGATTTATCATGGTAGCTTCCCCAGCGGAGGAAGGAGAAACCCCAGCAGACGAAACCCCAGCAACCTGTGATTCAGAAGCCCCAGCAGCAAGTGAATCAGAAACCCCAACAGCATGTGAATCAGAAGCCACCACCTCAGAGAAGCTCTGAAGCGGATCAGATTTCTTCTCCACCATGTAATGTTGTGTGAACCACCTTCAATTGTTTTAACTCATGAGTGCACTTCAAAAATCTTGTCTAAGGCAATAGCCCTCATAGTTCACATCACCTAAACTGATCTATGTATTTTATGTATATATATAATGTAACAGCTAATACCTAGAAGGCCACCATAAATTATTTTTTGGTGGATTTATTGTTTTCGGTGGAATTTGGCATTTACCACAGTTTATCATCTAAGAAATGATAATCTCAAGGATAAATAAAAACAAAAGGATGAGATATAAATAATATTTGTATACTTATAGAACCATCGCCAAATCACCAAATTTGAAGTCTCAAGTCAATAATGACAACAAAAATAGCCCTTAGGAGTCGGGATATATGTTCACTCTTCATTAATTTAAAAGATTATAAAATAAATCTTCTTATAGCGACCCTATTCTTCATTTACATAACATAAACCACCTTTTTAAGTGTTGAATACTTTAAAAAACCACGTGGGCCTTAAATGAATGGGATTCGGTATAGAGGAACATAGGCACTCAAGGAATTTAGCTGTGGCGGAAGGAATATAGACAAATCCCAGTAGCTGTGTTATTGTTCTCACATTCAATCACTATATTAAGCTAGAGATGTATTAACACTCTAGAACTTCCATACAAAACACCCCAAGCCTAACTACTCGAGCAACAATACAAAAGAGAGAAATGGAAAAAACAATTTTATATTAGTTAAGCCAAGCATAATACATTCACATTTAATGGAGCATGTTATCTAGGCAGTAATTTGAACCCATCCTAAGTATTCATAAGAATACCTCAAGAACAAAAAATTGAAATTTGGACATTTACAACTATAAATTGAAGCGTCATGTTTCATGTTTGTAGAATAAATAAAATAGTTTATTCATTGAATTCCTCTAGTGCTATCTAGAAAAATTGAAATTGCTATTATTAATTTAAAAAGCGTCATCAATACAAATCTGTCAATTGCTCTTTTTTAATGCAAAACAAATTCAAAAATTACTCCTTCAAGACTTCCACCAGCCACCATTGCTCGAGATCCTTGAATTTCATGCATCTTAAGGCCATGTTTTTCGGCTTCAGCTGCAACCATAGTGTCAATGCTGCAAAGACAATATTGTGCAACAGTTAATGTTACAAGAGCAAATGCTACACAAAATCATGTAGAGCATACGTACAAATGAGGACAGAAGTATGATACAAAAAAATTCAGCTAGAATAATGTTTATTGGCTATATGGGCATGCAACATGTTTATATAAAGGCCCTGTGCATTTTAAAGCCATTTACAACAACCTGTGTTCTCTCAGAGCTAAAAACTGTTCCCACCTATAAAAGTTAAAAGTGCTGGAATTTACATCTAGGAACAAATAGAGTTAAGAGATCTAGCTTAAGTGATTAGAAAGGTCTGGGCAAGCCTCACGTTGTCTTGGGGATGAACTTCCTAGAATGTTTTCAAATTGAATCCATTCACCTTCCAACTCTTCCCCAAAGATAATTCACCATCCTTTATTCTCTTTAAGCAGAATTCTTTAATCTTTTTTAAATGCTGCCCACAAATTGTAAAGAAAGTCATCCAAGTGCCTCAAATATGTTATCAGTGTCACCCATGACTGGCCACATCAATATCCAAGGACATCCATGAATTTCAGTGTTAAGCTCTAAATGCCAATGGTATGGTATGCAAAGCCCAAAAACCACACACAAATCCTTAGTGTCAAGGGCAACCATGCTAGATGTCAAAATTTAGGCCTTCATTGCTTGCCCATAACTAATCCAGGATGACTAATTTAAAATCCCAACAATGATGTTTGTTAAATATAGCAGCACAATCGTTACTGGGGATTCTGTGATCAATAGAAAAAGAAGTGACAAGCAGTTATCCATTCATTATAAAATATGATCAGAGTTTGGATCTCTCAAAACATGGAAGACAACTGCAGATTTCTTTTTACAAAGACCCAACTCCCACAATATTGTGCACATTAGAAAGATTATGTCATTTAAAAGACTAGAACATAAGACTATCATTTAAAGGACTAGAATGTAAGACTGTGACCTTGGACACACTTTCCAGAATATCCTGGAAGGTCTGTGGTTGAATCAGAAGTTGCTCCAGAATGTCACACATTAACAAACCAACATCCCATGAAAATAATATAGAAAACAAACTCATTTTTCAAAAAACAAGCCAAATACAACCAATTGGAAACTTTTCCAGAAGGAATACGATATCTCTGAAAAATTTTAAAAGTATGGATCTTGAATAGCATATGAAAATGTACTAACTTTTTGAATAGGGCAAGATTTCACCAAAAACTACACATACAAGATTATATGATGATCCATAACTGAAGGTACACATGTTCTTCAACCACACGATGAAAAGAAGCTCAAGTGATGACCCTTGCATTATGCAAGAAAGAAAGTTATAATAGACATGCATTGTGAATTATATAAATAGGCCTGCTATGGTATTAAGCTTGAGGAACAGTGACGTTAATCAATAATCTTCCACTTCTGCTTAAGTTCAAAGAGATAATAGTGAAACATAAAATGGCAATAGGAGGCCTTTCAAAAGCTTCTGAGAATATATTTTTATATCAGTAAATATTGATCGCTCAAGAAATAAGCCCTGACATTGCATAATCATATAACACATGCAATCAGTTTGGTAGCTGCAAATTTTTCATAGAACACCCAAGGAAACAAATCAAAAGAAAAAATAATTGGTGGAAACACTGAATTCCTCAGACAACAGTTGACAAAACAACAGAAATTTGACATATTTCAATTATAAGTTCATAGGCAGTTTAATATTTTCAAAAAAGTTAAACATCTTACCATGCAGCGTAATTTCCCAGAAAGCTTTTTGTCATTTATCAATTTTTTAAGAAACAAGCAAAGAGAATATCATAGCCATGTGTATGAAAACTAATTGCAATTTTAACCATTGGAGAAGTAAATAAAAGAATGGAAGAAAAAATAGTATCCAAATTTAAACCTAAGAAAGAACAATGTATTTCTTCTACATAATAGTGCAGAAAGAACCACCGCTGATTAAAGCTAAGTGTGTCAAATATTGGTAACTTACTTTGCTTACCTCTTAGCCCGAGAAACATATGCAAGTATAAACTTGCTGCAACGTTTGTGACCAAATTGTAGAAGTTGCTCCACAGTGTCAAATAGTAGAGGAATGCTAACTTGTTGAAAGCTTATGTTTGGCTAAGGATCCTTTCAAGATAATATATAACTAAACCAAGAACAGAAACATGAAAGCATTCTTGGACATAAATTCTCTTTCTTTTGCTAGAACTTCACTTTATGAATTGAAAATCCTAATAGGGAAAAGTAATGTGGATATAAATGTCAGCCCCAAGAACAAGATCAAAGCCTTCAGGAAATTTCTCCAAAATCTCTAAAAGCTGATCATAGTTTCCCCATTCAAGCTTTTCAGATGTTATCTCTGCAGCATACATACAGGTATAATGAGATATGATAGTCTAGCACTCTACAGCATGGAAACGAGCATGAGCATCTATACGGGAATTTATATTTGTCCTCAGAAAACATGTACATAATTGGTCATTTGTTTCATCATTTTAAGGATTAGTGTTGCATATTATTTGAAACTAAAAAAAATAATCATAACAAAATCGCAACCTTCTAATAACTGGTCCTCTATCTGAAATACCATACAAACCAACAGATTTAACTGCTCACAAGTCATTGTCATTTCCTTTATTGGTTAGCATGTCTCTAACCTGCACAAGATGATGTTTCTGCGGGTGATTGGAGTCCAATATTTTGTTTCAATACCTGCACAGGCATAATAGTTGTGAATAAACAAGTCCACATCATGTACAGAACTAATAAAGGAGCATATGTCTTGATGACTGCAATTCATGAATTGTTGAAAATTAACTGAAAGAAGCCAAGATCATACTCCACATCCTAAGTGAGTTCGTAAAAAGGTATAATGTTAATGAAATTGGAAATTGTAAATTTTCTCTGCGCTTATCAATTATAATATACAGGAGGTAATCTATATCTCAATTAAATATTATTAACTCTCCTAATCACATCAAACCAGACATACTACAGCTCTATACCTACATTTAAATAAAGGATGGCAGTCAAGGATCCAGAAGTTGGATGGCAACAGCGTTACCAAATGATTTGAACTGCAAGGACATCTTTCAAGCACAGGTAGGTTATGATTAATCAAGAATTAGCTGTTAAATAAAGGCTGGGCAAGGTGGGCATCACCAGCTCTTCTTGTATCTTATGAAAAGAGAAAGCTGATCACATCTTTGGAAATACTCTACAGCTAAGTCGTTTTTGGTTTGGCTTCAGGCTGAATTTCAATTCCTCTTTATCGATCCTCTGTCTTTTCAAGGTGCTCTGTCAGGAGACTCTTGGATGATTAGATGCAGCAGAAAATATGTTCAGTGCAAATTGCATTTAGCATTATTAAACTTCTAGTAGAAATAATAATGCATACACACAAGACTCAGCACTGATTGTCAAAGCTAAGTGGCAATGGTTCCAAAAAGACAATGACTCCTTGCACATTGGGTCACAAGCCTTGGTGCTTTCTGTCATTACCTTTAGAGGGAGTGATATCCTTTGTAACTCTTCTGCTCAACTATTGTACAATGTAAAATTATTATTCATTTTTGTAAATAAAATGGATTTTTCCAAAGAAAAATCAAATTGATGAAGTTTAATTTAAAGCCAGTATTAAACATGCCACATGGATAAAAGACACAATAGAACATGTTGAAATTCAGAACTAATACAACACTGTTTAAATTTTCATACCATTAGATCAAGAGTTTACAATGGTGTCTAGTTCAGATTCATGGCATTAATTGAAAGATTACTGCATGATGCAGAAGCATCTGGGGCTCTAGCAATCCTGCATGCCCAAAAACATTATTTTATTCATTCGAGTTTTCTTTCTGATTTATGATGGCGGCAGTCTACTTCACTGGCTGGCATTTCCTTTTGAGGGCATGAGTGTTAAATTCCCTGCCCATTTTGACCTGCTATTACCTGCCAGGTGTTACCCACCATTCCTGTTGTCCTTACCACCATTCACAGTTGCTGATTCTTCTGTCAGGCATGAATGTTGGCCTATTATGAGGCATTGCAACCTGCTAAGAGTTCATGTAGTTATCTATACTACCATTTCTATGGCTGGCGATTGGCAGTTATTATTTAATGGGTGTCAAGCCTTGAGTGGTGTGGGTATTCATCACACGATGGTTACCATTCCTTTCATTAAATCACCATTCTTGGGCATACCCTCCTGAATGCTGGTGTCTGCTCCCAATTGTTGCAGGCAGGCATTCCCCATCACAAAATAACACACTCACCATTGAAAGCAATGGTTTCAAATACATAATTGATTTGAAGAACCAAGCAGTAAGTGAGGAAGCAGCTTCCTCAAACTCATCAAATTCAAAGTCTGAAGAATTGCAGATAGAGAAGAATGATTAGAGTCCAATGAAGCCAAATACTGAAGGAATTTTGGAATTGTAGTCATGTTTGGAAGATGAAACAAATTCCCTTCATGGCCTATTTCATTGGAAAATGGAGAACTATGACGTATTTATGTCGAACCGAGTTTTATTGAAGGAAGAGGAACAAAGATTGTGTGATGGCAAGCAGCCAATGAAAGATGAATTTGAAAAACTGGACGCTTAATGTGTTGTGGATGCAATACAAGGTTCACAAAAGTCAGTAGTTCTGGTTATTGAAGAGGCACCTAACTTTACTGAAGATTCCAAGATTAATGAAGGTATTGTTGGTGTACGTTTTATCATTCACTGAACACTTTAGAATAAAAAGCCCAAAGACACTTTATCCTCTCTTGAAAAACCACCGCGTATGCTAAGATTGCGAGAAGATCAAAAGGCAGTCCCAAGGTTTCTTTTGTCAAGTCTTGACATGTGAATAAGCTCAATGGGCGTTGTGATATGCTGGTAATACACAAAGGGACTTACGTTAACAAATCACTTACAGGCTAGGACTTAGACTAATTTCACAATAATGCTCTCTTTTCTTTTCTTTTTTTGGGTTTTCGGTTCCGGAATTTCAAAAAAAATTGCAAAAAGGATGAGAGTTTAGAAGTTCTATGCTAATCCTATGAACTCAATAGACGGTAAAGACTAGGTGAAACCAATAACAACACTTTGCTTCACCACACCGAGGACAACTACACAAAGTGAGTGCAATCTTCTAGGGGTGTGCTTATGATTTTCATGTCATGAATAACTACCATCAAATCGAACAATATTTATTCAGACAGAAGTTAAGCATCCACAAAGTAAGCTCAAGCTAACTTTACACATTGAACAAAAATCATTTATTCAAAGAAAGTATGAGCAAAGTTTCACCAATCTATACTATCAAATCTTTCATTCATCTAACATGCATCCAAATCAAATTCTACTTTTAAATATATTCTATGTTCTATACTAAATCTAATCTATTGTTGAAGGAGATATGCAACCATGCAACCACTTGACAATAAGAAGGATTCAAAGCAAATCATGCATATGAACTTTTATTATCCAAAGTAGCTATACACAACAATTTCATAACACTCTCTTCACCAAATGAAAATGAGAGAATGAGAGTTTATATAGAGTTTCTGAAAACAAATGAATGGCAGAGATCAATCTAAGATCAACGGCAGAGATTAAAACAAATCAAACTAGGGTTTCCCAAAACAATTATCAATATCCAGTGGATGAAGAACAAGTGGCGTGAGGAGCTATCTTCTAGGAGGCGCATCCTTATCCTCCTGAGTGGCTGTGTATTCAATGAATCTATACACTATTACGCCGACCTCTTCGATTGTGACATGTGGCCACATGTTGATCTTGAATTCCAACATGTCCAAATCATCTGCCATTCGACGAAGGAAATCTCCCACTCTGACTCCTGTCGTAGGTTGCATATCATTTTCTCGGACAATGTCCGCCTCAAGCACATCTGCAACAAGTAAAACCTTATTCTGAATTTCCCTCGTCTGCTTTTCGGCTCTAACACCATCTACCTTCACCTTCTCCAAGACTTCGCTCCACGCAATCAACGCCCAATACCAGTTATTGAAATCATATGCAGCACCTACTGCAATAACTTTTCCATCAATTAGTTCCTGTTTCGGAACTCCTTTCAGCACTCTGAGACATGGGATAATTTTGTCCTGAATATCTTCGAGGCTGCCCCATGCTTCTACCAAAACTACAATCGTTGAAAGCAAAGAGGAAGTTTGTCCATAAGCCAACATCAATCTTTCCACGAATGTAGCCGCTTCTCTGCTCATGCTTGTTATCCACTCCTTAGTTTCTTTAGTCGTGACCATCTCTTCTTCAAAATTTTTGATCGTTTCTTGTTAAGAATTCAAAAGTGGAGGAACTACTAGGTCGGCCTGATCAAGAGGTTTAATTAAGTGTTGAATGTATTCTTTCAAGCGTTCAATCTCCTTATATTATCGTTTCTTTGCCACTTCCTTTTCTAACCTTGCCTTGATGGAAGCGACTGAATTGTCCAAGTCTTCCACCTCTTGTCCTTTTGTTATTGGACCCAAGTCGACAGTAGTGATAGCATACTCTTGAGGAGTAATATCCTCCTTTGACTTATCCACTGTCAATACAGCAATTTGCATTGTACAACGGCCGATCTCATCCTTTTGGATTGTGGAAAACACTTTGGCGAGCTTCTTTGCAACAACTGTTTCTAACCTGGCTAAGAAATCGACCATATCATCTTCCTCTAGAACTTCTACTAGTACTTTTATCTTCAATCTTTCTTTTAACGAATCAGGAATTGTAGGCTGCTCAATGCCTTCCTCTTCCTAAGTATTTTCAACACATGGGATATCTTGGACTCCTCTAAGAGCGGAAATCATTCCCTCATGAAATTCCTCACCTAGAATATCCATTTCATTTTCAAACTCCAATATCTCTGTGCCTGTGGGAGAAGAGGTTCATCGTCCTCTAGTTGAATTGGCTCAATGTTCTCGAGTATTGGAGAAGGAATTCTGATTTCTGCAAAGGACTCATCCTCAATGGTCAATATCTCGTTCACATTCCTGGACATGGCAAAATGAGATGGCCCTAACCTCTGTCTCTTTTGTATAGTTTCTTCATTTACAACCCTCTTCCCTTTCGATCTTATGGAGTCATCAATTGTTTCCTTCCTTTTCCTAGGATTGGTGCTTTCAATCGGCTCATCGCCTTGGGATGCACCAGCATTTGAAGAATAGGATTCTGCTTTGCCCATTAAGTTATAGGTTAGAGTCACATTCCTTCATCGTAACTCTTGGATTTGTTGATCCACCCACCACTGTGAATATGTGACAACTGGCCTCATCAAGGTGGTTAAGTCAGCGAGCTCTGGTTCTAACCATTTTACAAGAGGAAGAGGCTAATTCTCATCAAAGCCTAGCTGAATATACTCTCCATCGTCCTCAAGCTGATCAGGCAAACGAAAAAGTCCAGTCGTTCTAATCAAGTCCACTGGCAATCTTGACCATAGTCTTTTCCTAACGTCATATTCATCTGCAACATTCGCCCAGAAATCCTCCAGGTCTATACCGGTCACGGTCCTGTTATGCCTTGCATAACCACCCCATTTTATTCTGGAACAAAATGGGTCCCCCTTTGTCTTTTCCCTTTGGCCTTTGGTTTTCTGCCTTAGGCGTTTTCTTTTTGAAGTTTTGTCGGAGGCGGAACCGGAACCAATACCGGACTTGGAAATTCCTTCCAGGTTCTGGTCTTGTTCCGTTCCCGGTTCCGGTTTCGGTTCCGACTGTTCTTTGTCTTCTTCCTTTGTTCTTTCTCGGAGTCAGGTCCGGGTCCGATTCAGAATGTTGAACTTTTTCAAGTTCCTCGTTCGGGTCCCATCCCAAGTCCGACCCCGCCTTTTCTCTCCTCGTTGGTCTTTGTCGGTTTGTGTCTTGTGCCTTGGGTGTTTTCGGCCCTGTGCATCTTTTTCCTTTTGTTTTTGGCGGGCCCGGAACCGGAATGGATTCCGAACTTGGAATCCCTTCCAAGTTGTATTTTCTTTTCCTTCCTCGATCCCGGTTCCACCACTTTGCTTTTTTCTGCCTTGCGCCTTTTCATTTTTGTTCCGACGGACTCGGAACCGAAACGGGAACCGAACCTTGAAACTTGAAAAAGTTTCTGGTTCGGGTTTCGTTCCGATCCCGATTCCGCGTGTTTCATTCTTTCGCTTTCCTTTTCTTCTTTTGTTTCGTCATGGGGTTTTTCCTCCTTTTTCTCTTTCTTTTCCTTGTCCTTTCTTTGTCTTTTCGGATGACGTCGGAGGCGGGCCCGGAACGGAATCCGAACCTGAAACTTGAAAAAGTTTCTGATTCGGGTTTGGTTCCGGTCCCAATTCCGCTTTATCCATTTTGTCCCGATCCCGGTTCCACTGGGATTTTCCCATTTTTGCCCCTTGTCCTGACCCCGTTTTGGTTCCGCCTCAGCCGGTGTTGTGTTTCTTTTTGGCAGAATTGGAAACGTGATAAATAATGGTGTATTTTATTATAATGTGTTTTATTTTCCCCTGAGGACTAATGTAGACCTTCCTTTTGCAGGGTTAAATCCTACACTTGATGATATTTGTTGAGGCCCAGTTGGAAGGCATTCCTCAATCCAGTTGGTCATGAAAATTAGCTAAGGCAAAAGTTGGCAAGACTTTTCTAGACTCTTACCGACTGGTGGCTTGGCTCTGACCGTTTGAAATCCAAAGAATCAAAATACTCCCCATTATGGATCTTATCAGCATAGGATTATCATGATCTCCCCGACCCATAATTCGTTTTGTTCAAATCTGCGTCTGTGTTGCCTATTGGCAAGACCCCAGGGATCTCATGGCAAGTGGAATTTACATATAGGCATCTATCGGCAGGACCAAGGTCATTGTCCTGGCGAAAAGGAGTTTTCTATCGGCATGAGTTTTCCCTTCGGGGGGTGGTCTTGGCGAAATCCCAAAGTCTTGCCGACCGCTGTCAAAAGGATTCATATATCGACATAAGGTTTTCTCTCCGCTAAGATGTCTCGGCGAAGGCTCCATGTCTCACTGACTAGCAACACCGGGCTAACATCACCGACCGACGACAAATAGAACACATTTCGGTATGAGGGTTTGGTTTCGGGAGGAAGTCTTGGCGACTTCCTAAAGTCTCACTGACTACCGCACAACGAGCAAACACTTCGGCAAGAGTCATCTTCTTCGCCAAGAAGTCTCGGCGAAATCTTCAGGTCACACCGACAAAGCACAAGAGGAGGTCTATCGGGGTGAGGTCTGGCAGTCTTGCCGACCCATAAAGTCTCACCGACATATTGTTTCATCGGTGAGAGAATCAGGTTGTCACGGCAACAAAAGATGTGCTTATGGAGATCCCTTGGCGAAGCATAATGTATCTATAGGACGTCTCCCCGACAGGGGAATGTTACGGCGACACAAGTGGAGAGAAGGAAAGCATATCGGTATGACCACAAGAGGGGTCTTGGCGACAACAGAATTCGGCAAAAGGGGGCTTCGATCGGTATAATGTCTTACCAACCGAACGAAGTCCCACCAATAGAGGGGGGTCCCACCTAAGAATCTGAGTCTCAACGATAATTTTGCCTTCGGCAGGAGGTTTGGCCGATTGGCATGGGTCTCGCTGAAGGGAGTTGCATTCGGCGAAGGATAAAACCTTCGGCATAATGTTTGGCCGAAGAGGTGAGGTCACAGCGACAAAAGCAACATCGACGTAGTAATCTGGGATTGCTATGAGGTCTCGGCGACCGAGAGATGTCTTCCCGAAATGATAGGAGATCGCCAAAAGATAACGCTCTCGGTGAGAAGTCTCGCCGACATGAGGAAGTCACGCCGAAAAGGCTGAGCTCGGGGAAACTGATGGAACTCAAGGAGACTCTGAACGAATGGAACGGGTTCGGTAAGAGGTCTTGCCGACCCGATGGTGTCTCATCGACATAAAGAAATGGGCTCGCCGGCAGAATGAGGACTTCGCCAGGTGGTCTTGTCGATATGCTAAAGTCTTGCCGATAGCGGTGGGTTCACAAATGAAAAAGAGATATCGCGATAACCGAGGGGAGCTCGCCATGACCTTGTGCCGATTAAAAAGTCTTGCCGAAAGGAAAATGAACTCCGAGCCAGAGAGAGGGATATCATCGCTGTGATGTCCTACCGACGAGCGGCTATCTTGCCGATGTTCTTTTTGAGCTCAATATGACTCCCACGGCTCGCCGAAAGGTCTCACCGACTGCCCCATGCTACCCCGATGACAACTACATAATGGTGAAATTGTATTGGGGAGACACCGATGATGTCTCACCGACATACGATGTTGATCGGACCACCTTTTGACCGCCTGAAAAGCTCGCATGGTGTATGCCCAACCAATCAGAGGAAGCCAAAGGAGTGATTCATTGGTCCCTTTGACCGATTGACTGTTCCTGGGAAAGAAGGCCAACAGAATGCAAATTAGATGGACTCTTTCTGAGAACAGATGACGATGGATCGACTCGGGCGAAATGCAAAGATCTACAGGGAGGCCCGATGGTGCTTCTAGAAGACGGTCAACGAACAGAGAAGTCCAGAGCAGAAAGGGAGCCGAAGGAAAGAAGAAACTGTGACTCAGAGGGACAGCTGTGGCGACTACTAGCAAGGAGGTAGATCAATATTAATGAAGATATTTTGAGCATTCAAGGCGACCCCAACAGAGTTCGAAGGTGGACATGAAGACAGGAAAGTTAATGCTGCAACTGCCAAAAAGATCTAAAAGGGCTTCTCCTGAGGGTAGAAAACCTTCATCAGCACGGACAGCAGGGCTTCACGTTGAATGTAGTTTTGACTTTCCTCAAAAGATCTGAGAGCCAACTCTCCTGGATGCAGATATTTTGTAAACCCTAGTGCAGGGGACAGCACATTCCTGTTGGTACATTCTCTATATAAGGCATTCTTGCCTCTTTGAAAAGGTTAGCACTTCTAGGTTAGAACTTCTAGTGTTAGAATTTTTAGAGTTAGAACTTTTAGAACTAGTAGAGAAGAGTAGAAGAGTTAGAAATTAGAAAGAAAAGTCAGTAAGAGAAGACAGAACTGCATCCTGATTCTTTGTAATGGGAGTTCCCTTTGTCTTCTTATTAGCAGTTAGATTCAGTACATAATATAATGTATTTTCCAAGTTCGCTTAGTGTAGTTGGAAACAATCTGGAGAAACAGATTCTCTGTACACTGGTGATTGTGCCAGCTTTGTAAATATTGCTTATCTGTTTTATTGACAGTAGAAGCAATCAGAGTTTAATCTACTTCATGTTTTGTTCCTGAATGATATTTGTCTTAATTGATCATTTGATTTGTGAAGTCTTCAAGGAATGAAATGTTATTTGTGTTTTATTTAAATGGTAGCCAAAAATTTGTTATTCGAATTAGCACTGAGAATGAAAGAGGCTATGTGTCAATCACAAACTTATCTTGTTCTGCAGTTTTAGTTTATAATTCCTTGAAGTTAACAAGTCTGGTTAAGATTGGATGAACTATTGTTCTTTTCTATTTCAAAACCTGATCTATCTTTTGTTGTTTCTTTAAAAACCCCGGTTAAATTAGGTTTTATTTCATGCTTGATCTTAGAACAATCCAGAAGCTCACACCAGCAGGCCCCTTGAATATTACTGTTGCATTGACCACTGAGTAACATCAGCACAGTTGAGAACCAACTACATAGACCTTGGGAGCTAAGATATCCATGTGATCATCTTTCTCTTTCAGGAGAAACAAAGTAGCAATATTTTGTTTGCATGTTGTTGTGCCAAAAGGACCATCAACAAGTCCCAATGTGGTGGTGGGGATCAAAATCAGCTCTGGACCGGTAAGACGTGAACGGATATCATTGCATCTCCAACCGGGCACTTTCGGCTGCCTGTGCCGATGGACAAGACTTGCATATTCCCAATGAAAAACGGAAAGATGATGGCTGCCTTTTGCTTTGATCTCTGGAGGCCTTGATATGTTTCTAGTTGCCTGAGGACTTCGAGCAAGACCATTCCGTTAGTAGGATAGATCAGAAGTCGATATGGACATCCGGTGAATCCCTAAACTCTTATGTAGGTGAACCTTGGAAATTGGATAAACTAGGATCCGTACTTGTCGATCAGGCTCTTGGCCTCATGAGTAAGCCTTTGATGCATTCCTCCTTGCAATATTCTAGTGATGTACATTAAGAAGGCATCATTCGCTCTTTTGAAGTGTGACTTTTCGCAGAGCTGCAACTGGGGATAACAATCATAAGACTTGAATTCATTTTCACTGTTGCCCACCATGCCTCAACAGATCAATCCGGCGTATTTGTAAGTCCTAGCCAATAAATAGACAATATAAGAACTCATGTAGAAACACTTTGTCCTTTCCAAATTTATTAACTGTTCATGGAGATTGTCACTGATCATCCGCGACCAATTGAACATCTTGACGCCCAAAGTGATCTCATCAATAAAGTAATACATCCATGTCTCAAATGGTGCACCTTGAGGGTTGCCCATTAATTTGTTCAATAGCAAAATGATATCTCCGTACTCTTCCTTGAAGTCAGTCTGAAGCAATTTCTTCGGCATTTTCTTAATGGAAGGCCTTGGCTTCTCTAACCACACCTTGTTGATATTCGTTGCACAAAGATCCATCCGGTCTTCATAAAGTCTTCTTGCATCTTCTTTGGTCTTGTATGAAGTCCAGTTATAACTTGGTATGTCGAACGCTTCTTGAATGGCTAACTCTCCGAGATGAGCTAACACTCTGCCATCTGGTGCAACAATCTGCCTCTCTTGTGTGTTATAGTGTATGGCACATTCCACCATCAATTCAACACATTCCACAGCCGGTGGAAATCCAGCTACTTGGACGATGTCGTTCCTCATCATCCAGTGAGCAATTGGTGTCGGCAGGAATCCATCTTGCCCATACATTCTCTTCTTGAAGTCTTTAAAATCTACATGTCCAAGGTTGATGTCTATGATACTCTTCCACTTGGAGTTGATTTTTTATTCTAGCTAAAGTCCTTTGCTGGAAATTTTCATCTGGGCCTTTCTCAAAGGTTCTCCTCTGGTGGTCATCAACCTGCAAGAAACATGAAGAAAATATATTAATTTTAAGATTTTAAATTCTGATTTTTTTTGGACCTTTGCTCGAAATTTTCACTTTCAGCCTGTTGGAAAGTTAAATTCCATTAAAAATCAGACTAAAAATGAAATAATTTGGCTAAGCATTTAGCGAATTTCACTAGAATAGACAGAAGAAGGATAAAGAAATCCGTCAAATTTGGATTTTAAACTTCCAAAATTATATACTTTTGACGGTGATTATGCCTTAAATTTTGAAAATTTTGCTTCAGCTCAGAAAAAGCACACCTATCCTTCAGAAATTCGATCTTTTAACTCAGCAGAAATTTCTTTTCGTTCTTTGTTCTCCTCTTAGAAAATTACTTTATTTCCAAAATCTTCTTCAAAAATTTACTCTCCAAAATATTTCTTCAAAAAATTATCTTTCACAATCTTCGAGAGAGCTAAAATCTCTTTTACCATCGAACTTTGAAAGAATGAGTTGAAAATGACAAGCTAAACTCTTTATAAAGTTGAAAGGTTCGATGATTTTAGCAATTTTATGTTTTTTTTCTTAGATTCATCGAAGACTTGATTTATTTTCTCCAAAATGGCAACTCAATCCTCATTAAAATCTTTAAGAGAAAGTTTCTAATTTTTTTTTACCCACGCGCCATCCTTGTGAAATCTTTTAGATTTTTCTTCTGAGTTTGAAGATTTTGGCTAAGTGTTGAATATTTCAAAACAATTCTAAGTGTTGGAAAATATTAAAATATTCTAAGTGTTAAATTTGATTTTCCAACCTTTCCAACCTTTCATCATGGCGAAATTCATTTTATTCATGGATTTCCTTTTGAAATTTGTTTGGCTTTAGGCTCTCCATGCCAAGTTTCACTTCTCTCCATGCCATGGAGAACTTGGTCATCTTTATGCCATTCTCATCTTTCCTTGGATAGGGCGGACTTGACAACTACTTAGCCATTTCTTCATGGGCGGACTTTACCTTGGCCTTGCCATCTTCTATTTCTTCCTAGGCAGACTTTAAGGCTTCCTTGCCATCTTGTGTCTAGGGCAGACTTTATCATGTCTTAGACATTTTCCTTGTTACTTAGCCAAATTTTGAAATTTTATTCTCCAAGGTATCGACACTTGGATAATTTTCTGATTTTTCCTTCCTTCTTCTTGGCTGGGCGGACTTCACATGACCTTGGACACAATATCTCAAGCTTGGGCGGACTTGCTCTTGACTTGGACATCCTCCTTGGCACTTAGGTGAATTTCTTGCTCTCTCTTGGATCATCTAGATCAAAGCCGTCATTTTTCTCTTTCTCTTGCCTTTTACTCTTGGAGGTGCAAAACTTTGATTCTAAAGATAAAAACATTGACACCATGACTTGTGGGACCCTAGCACTTTCTAAAAATAGAAATTACTAAAAAAAAATTTAAAAAAAGGCAAAAAGCAAAATTTCTTAAAATAGTAAGTCCCGGATTGGTCCAAAAGTGCCAAAAATAGAAAAAGCAAAAAGCAAAAAGCAAAATAGCAAAATCCCTAAAAAGTAGGAAGTGTCAGAATTGACTCAAAGCAATGGCATTCCTCGTCTTCTGGACCTTCTGAGCACTTTGGCGATGTCTATGCACTGTTCTAGGCTTGGATTCTCTACTTGGCTCGGATGATTTTTCAAAACTCTAACTCCAAACTCTCAAAGCAATGGACTTATGAAATTGTAACGCGAAGGTAATACCCCAAAAAAAGCAAACTACTAGGGGTCCCCATTTGTAATGGGGCGATGTGTGAAATAGGTCATAACAGGTATGCCTCATAGTAATAATATTAAAAAATTGTTTGATTTGGAACCTATGGATAATTCTCCTCAGGAATGTTGTAAAGGAACCTACTCATGTTGTGTATTTTGACACGATATTGAAGCCAAATTAGAGGTGACTTCACAAGAAAAACATAGAAAAGGGAAAAGTACCATACAGTGGATAAGGCAAAAAAAATAATATGATCAAAGGAAAAAAATCATTTAAGTTATTCTTTCCTTTCTACAACCACCCTATTTCCCCACTATGTAGACTTAAACGGATGAGTTTTTAAAAAGAAACCTTTCACTATACAGTTCAGTCCTTACACGTCGTGTAATGACCCTTGCAAATTCTGCTTTTATTTTCAGTTTTGATCACTTAGGAATTTCGTCAAACAGTTAGCTTGCAAACTCCTTTCAGCTGGTAAATGTTTTCTTCTTGTATTTTTGGTGCATACAATGATTTCATGTGCATAAAAGACTCTTATTGCAATATACTAATGACTGAAATGAAAAGAAAGGATGCAATGCCATATATTTCTGATTTTCAGGATAAAAGGATGACTGAAATAAAGTGCAAATGTACAGCTACAGCAATAGACATTTTGCAAACACTTTATATGCAAACTCCCATACTCCTTATATGTAGAATAACAAATGCAAGGACTCCAAACTGTTTACAACTCTTTGCAAAACTTTTCTATAGCTGATTGCCCTTACAAGGAGACGATTTACAATGCAATATATGACAGCTACTTAATCAACACTAATATGCAATGCATATACAATGACTGCTGTAAATGACAGTGATATAAAGATGATGAGATGCAATTACAATGCTGTGATAGCAGTTATAAATATGCTTGTAACCCAACCACCTAATGAGAATGCAATTGGGACTTATAAATGCAAATATACACAATGAAATGATGAACCTGTTTTGGATGCTCTGGAAATGCAATGAATCGACTTCATATATGAGTCTCAAGATGATCGATGCTCCATCCAAATTGAGCTAGTGACACTGTTAAAGGCTGTGCCTGACCTCCTAGATGATGCGTGATTTTTCCTAGCAAATATCGAACTGAGTATAATGCTGTGCCTGGCTTCTTATTGAATCCCGATTCTGCACAGCAGTACATCGATCAATGTCGTCCTTCAAAGCGCAGCTCAACCGATACTTCAAAGCTGAATAGAATGCAATGCTAAGCTGCGCCAATATGAAGAATGACTTCCCAGTAATAATCAATCAAGGATGAGTTTCCAGATTAAATCAACTTCCTCCAAGTAGACTGATTGTAATACCAAAATGATGGACAATTTCCAGCAATGACTAATAAGAAATCGATATGCCCAGAAATTGAAACCTGTTGATGCAGGTTTTGTGACCTTAACGAACATTAGAATAAAATACCAAATAGAATATCCTATTCTCTCTTGAACAAAGACTCCAATGTGCTAAGTAAAGTGATCACAAAGTAGATTACAAGGTTCCTGATGCATATAGGATAGTCTCAGTCGGTTTGCTATGTTTTGCTAGTATTGCAAGGGGGACTTACACTCAACTTTTCATCACTTTGGACTATGAATACTATGGATTAGGAATGGTGAAGTTCTATTACTGCCAATCTTTGAAAATAAAATAAAAAAGGATAAGGGTTTTAGAGACTAGACTAATGCTAAACTAATCCTAGGAACTCACGAGACAAGCGATGGATGGCGAAATTCAAACCAATCTTTGCTTTTGCCAAGTACAATGACTACAACAACTAGACAAAGATGGTGCAATCTTCAACGGGATTCACGAATGATATCCTATTACTCAATACCATCATTAATTCGAACAATGAACATAAGTAATAGAATTCGAATTTAACAATTTTAAAGTTCAGACTAACCTTACACATCAAATTGAAAATCATTCAATTGAAAAAGGTATGAACTAATTTCACCATTATCAACACTATCAATCTTTCATTCATCTAACATGCATTCAAATCAAATTTTATTCTAAATTTACTCTAAATTCTACTTTAAATCTATTCTATGTTGACGGGAGGTATGTAACCATGCAACCACTTGACAATAAGAAGGATTCAAAGCAAATCATGCAATATGAGCTTTTATTATCAAAGTAGCTATACACAACAATTTCATAAGACTCTCTCCATTTAATGAAATGAGAGAATGAGAACTTATATAGGGTTTTTGAAAACAAAAGAATGGTCGAGATCAATCTAAGATCGACGACAAAGATTAAAACAAATCAACCCTAACTAGGGTTTCCTAGAATAACATTTAGCAACCAATGGATGAAGAACAAGTGACATGTGGAGCTATCTTCTAGGAGGTGCATCCTTATCCTCCTGAGTGGTTGTGTATTCGATGAACCTGGACCCTATTGTGCTGACCTCCTCAATTGTGACATGTGGCAGCATATTGACCTTGTATTCCAACACGTCCAAATCATTTGCACTCTTGGCGAAAACATTCTCCCATTTTGATTCTTGGCGTTGGAAGGCATCGTAGATGGACAAGAAGTCTAATGCCTTAGTCAAATTTTGCTTCAAAATCGGTCCTCTGCTAGTGAAGAAAGTCTCCTGGATTTTGAGCTTTAGATTTTCAAGCTGCATATCATTCGCTCGGACAATATCCTTTTGAAGTACATCTGCAGCTACAAGTAAAATCTTATTTTGAATTTCTCTCATCTGCTCCTCAACTCTGATACTATTTGCCTTCACTTTCTCCAAGACTTCGCTTCGCGCAATCAATGCCCAGTACCAATTATTGAAATCATATGCAGCGCCTGTTGCAATAACTTTTCCATCAATTAGTTCCTACTTCAGTACTCCTTTCAACACTCTGAGGCATGGGACAATTCTATCCTAAATATCCTGAAGGTCTTCCCATGCTTCAGCCATAACTGTAATTCTTGAAAGCAAAGAGGAAGTCTGTCCATAAGCTAATATCAATTTCTCTACAAATGTAGCCGCTTCTCCACTCTTGCTTACTATCCACTCCTTAGTTTCTTTAGCTGTGACCATCTCTTCTTCACAATTTATAATCGTTTCTTGTGATGAGTTTAAAAGTGGAGGAACTCCTGAGTCGGTCTAATCAAGAGGTTTGGTCAGATGCTAGATGTACTCCTTCAGGCGTTCAATCTCCTTTTTATATTCTTTCTTCTTTGCCACTTCCTTTTCCAACCTCGCCTTGATGGATGTGACTGAATTGTCCAAGTCTTCCCCCTATTGACCCTTTGTTGTTGGGCCCAAGTCAACAATAGTTATGGCATATTCTTGAGGAGCAATATCGTCTTTCAACTTATATACCATTAGCAAAGCAATTTGTACTGAACAGCGGCCGGCTTCATTCCTCTGGATGGTGGAAAACATTTTGGCGGGCTTCTTCACAGTAACTGTCTCTAACCTGGCCAAAAAATCAGTAGTATCATCTTCCTCTGGGATCTCTACTGGTACTTTTATTTTCAATCTTTCTTTTAGCCAATCAGGAATTGTAAGTTGTTCAATGCCTTCTTCCTGAGCATTCTCTACACATGGAATATCCTGGATTCCTCTAAGAGCAGAAATCATTCCCTCTTGAAATTCACCATCCAGAATATCCATTTCATTCTCAGACTCGAGTATTTTTGTGCCTGTGGGAGATAGGGGTTCATCATTGGCTAGTGGGATTGGCTCAATATGAATCAGAGAAGGAATCCTTATGCCGCCAATGACTCATCAATATTTAATATCTCATTCATATTCCTGGACATGGCAAAATGAGGAAGCTTCAATCTTTACTTCTTCTAAGTAGTTTCCTCATCTGCAATCTTCTTTCCTTTCGTCCTTGTAGAGTTGTCGACTATTTCCTTCCTTTCCTCGAATGGGTGCTCTCAATTGGTTCATCACTTTGGGATGCACCTGCATTTGAAGAATAGGATTCTGCTTCACCCATTAAATTGTAAGTCAGAGTCACATTCCTTCGTCACAACTCTTGGACTTGTTGATCTTCCCACCACTGTGAATATTTGACAACTGGCCTCATCAAGGTGGTCAAATCTGCTAGCTCTAGTTCCGACCATCTTACAGGAGGAAGAGGTCAATTCTCATCAAAGCCTGGCTGAATATACTCTCAATCATCCTCAAGCTAATCAAGCACACGGAAGAGCTCAGTTGTTCTAATCAAGTTCACTGGCAGTCTGGACCATAGTCTTTTTCTAACATCATATTCATCTGCAACATTTGCCCAGAAATCCTCCAGGTCTATCTTATGTTTGTACTTCCTTCCATTCACGGTCCCAATGTGGCGGTGAGGATCGAAGTCAGCTCTAGACCAATAAGATGTGAACGGGTACCATTGCATCTCTAACCTGGCACTTTCAGCTGACTATGCTGACGGACAAGATGCCAACATATTCCCAATGAAAAAAGGAAAGGTGATGGTTGCCTTCTGCTTTGTTCTCTGGAGGCCTTGGTATGTTTCCAGTTGCCTAAGTACCTCAAGCAAGACCATTCTGTTAGTGGGATAGATCGGGAGTCGGTAAGGACATCTGGTGAATCCCTGAACTCTTATGTAGGTGAAACTTGGAAACTGGATAAACTAGGATCTGTATTTGTTGATCAAACTCTTGGCCTCATGGGTAAGCCTTTGATGCATTCCTGCTTGCAAAATTCTAGTGATGTACATCAGGAACACATCATTCGCTCTTCTGAAGTGTGACTTTTCGCAGAGCTGCAACTAGGGATAACAATCATAAGATTTGAATTCATTTTCCCCATTGCCCACCACGCCTCGGCAGATCAATCTTGCATATCTATAAGTCCTAGCCAATAGATAGACAATATAAGAACTCATGTAGAAAGACTTTGTCCTTTCCAAATTTATTAACTGTTCATGGAGGTTGTCACTGATCATCTGTGACCAATTGAATATCTTGACGCCTAAGGTGATCTCGTCAATGAAATAATACATCCATGTCTCAAATGGCGCACCCTGTGGGCTGCCCATTACTCGGTTCAATAGCAAAATAATATCTCCATATTCCTCCTTGAAGTCGGTCTGAAGCAATTTCTTTGGCATCTTCTTGATGTAAGGCCTTGGTTTCTCTAACCACATCTTATTGATATTGGTTG
>VDFB02326460.1:0-33993 GCA_007258455.2 Sequoia sempervirens
TCTTGTTCATTTATGCTATTGTTTGTCTGCATTCTTAGGTCATTTTGCATAAATCATTGTGTTTTAAAAAAAAATACATTTCTCAAGTTTTGCATTAATATTCATTATCTTTTATTTGTTCTTCACATTTAGGACATTGCATTTAGACATATTTCAGTCATACTAGCATTAGTCTTGAGTGAACACAATTTTGTGGATACTTTTCTCGCTTGCAAGTGAAATCCTAGAAGTGTGAGAGAAATCCTGCAAGGTTGTGGTTCATTTTGGTGAAATTTCCTTTAGAACATTTTACTTCTAATTTTTCAGTGCATTTACATCCTAGGAATAACTTGCATCAACATTGCATTAGGTTTTATATTGTTTCATTTACATCCTAGGGTTTTAAAAATTGCATTATTGAAAAGCTCATATAGTTTGCATTTTTGCATTACATTTCATTAAAAATTCCACAAAAACCTACATTTTCATATTATATATGCATCTGAAAAATTTGAAAAATATAAAATTCCATTTAATTTTTTTGAAAAATCTAAAAAAAAATCACTACTGGGACTAATTCGCCACACTGGGTGACTTAGGCCTCTTGCACATTCAGTACTGTAATTTCTAGCATTTTCAAAACATTTTCTACATTTTCTATTTTATATTGTTGCATTTCTATTACCATTTCTAGAATTGTAGTTATTAGCATTTTACTGTTCTTAGTTTACATTGCATTTGCATTCACTCGCATTTAGAAACCTTTGTATGAGTATTTGGTGTCCTATTGCTAATACCTTAGTGAGAAGTTCAAGACTCATGTTATCCCATGATAATACACTCACCATGGATTTTGGGTTGTCTAAAGCTTCCACTCCTAGTATTGCAACTAGTACACTAGGCATGGATCCTACCTTTAGCAACTCTTTGGCTTCCAATAACATGCAAGTTGACACACCGAATGATCACATCTCACAAGACAAAATCATTAACATTCATGAGGACTTAACACATCTTCAACATCATGTGTGTCTTTAAAATATTACAACCATTGAAATTCCTTCCATAGAGAACCTCCATCACATGCTTGAATGTGATGAAGGCCTAGATGTTATGAAACAAATAGTTGAGATATACCACAAACATGTTCCTCCCACCTCTAGTACATCTCAACTAGAAAACACTATGGTTAGTCAAGGAGTACCTCATACTCCTCCTCCTTCAATAGTAGCATCCATACCTACCTATACCACTCAAGTCATGACAACAATGCCATACATTAGCAATGTCATTCCTTCCTCTACTATTCTTGCTAGCATTCCTAATTCTTATGTGGCATCGCATGTTCTATCCTCTTCCACCATACCATCTATAAGTATTACATTTACTTTCCCTACTACTACATACACTCCATAATCACTTTCCCTTCCACCTCATACCACTTATACTGACCCTCTCATAACACAACTTTTCCAAATTGTCTCCTCCATGCAAAATCAAATATACACCATAAACCAAAACCAGAATGAACCACCCACCTATTATGTTCGTAGCAGTCCACTATCTCTAGAAATATTGTGAACACTGATGCCACAAGGAATAGATATGCCTAGATTTGAGAAATATGGAGGGAATGGAGATCCTTCTAAACATGTTAATGCTTACATCATCTTATGTAGTGACTTTTTCCTTGATGATAAACTGTTGGAAAAACTATTTTTGAGTACTTTAAAAGACACTACCTTAGAATGGTTTTCATCCTTACCAAACAATTCAATTCATTCATAAATCATTTCCAAGTGCATATGAATCCATAGAGACCTTGGCCAAATTGATGCGATGTAAAAAACATGGGGAAGAAAAGATAACTAATTTTATCTCACGATATCAATCACTTTATTCCCAAATCAATGTCAATATTCTTGATCCACATCTTCAAAAGATATTTATAAAGAACTTGCAAACTAAACATCAAGCTAAACTCTCCATGATGAAATTTACCTCTTTTATGCACTTGTGTACCACCACTTGTGATTATCACAATTTTGTTAGTAGTTGTGATGCAAAGTCCACTTCTAGCCAAACTGAGAAATCTGAACATGCCAATCCCAACAATTCACAACCATTTAGAAAAAAAAAAAAAGGGTTTTTATACTTTATCCCCCCTCAACAACCAACTCAGACCATCAACAACCAAGTAGCAGAGTTGTTAAAGCCATGATACCTTATAGTTATGGAGATCAAAAACGATAGTTCACACCTTTACCAGATACCTTTCATAACCCAATGTCCCAACTTTTGCAACAACAAATGATTACCTTACCTATCATTAAAGCACCCAATACCACTAAATCTTTACCTCCAAAATTTAAAGCCAATGCTTTTTATCATTATCATAGACAAAATGGACATGACATGGAAAATTGTAAGCATCTTAAACACCTTGTGCAAGACCTAATTGATTACGACCATCTATCCATTCCAGGTATTAATGATCAAGGCAATAAGTCTCTTGCCCATCCAAATCAAAATTTGCAAATTTTCACTAATCCCATGCCTAAACATAATGTTTCATTTGTCAAAGCTAGTGAAACTCAAAATAATTATGTGAAGAATGTTTATAAAGGTATTGAACATCTTGATCCTATTACATAGACCACTAATATTAATCTTATGGATGAAATGGTAGGTGTGATAGATGTTATCCATTGTAAGGGCCAACCTAAGAAATCTCTCGATATTACTTTCTCCTCTAAGGAAATACTTCCAAATCTCCCTAATGGTCCTCTTTACATAGTCAGTAGTATTTATGATAAGCCCACCAATGGGATACTCATAGTTCCCACCTATGGATAGAATGTGATCGCTGAGGAATTTTTGGTGTTACATGACCTTTATCAAGATGATTATGATAAACTAAGAGCATGGATTAAAACACACAAAGGTTTTGCTTTCCCTATGATAGGATCAATTGTCGTTCCATTACAAATAGGACCTAAAGCATTGGATGTCACTTCTCCATCATCCCACAATCATACCAGTTTCATTTGTGGCTAGGCCATCCTTAGCTTTGCTCAATGAAAACTATTCCTTCGTCATACACAAATGTTTAAAGTTTCCTCTTGATAATGACATATTCACTATTAACCATAGTGGCTTTAACCATTTGTCTTCTAATGGAAAGTTCTCCTTAGAAGCCTTTTTCCTAGATCCCATGGAACTTATAACGCCTCACAAATAATTCTTTTTCATTGTTTACCAAAAGTTTAAAGCAAAAAAATTATAGAATTGTCTCTTCGCAACATGTTCCCATCCACTTCCAGCACTCCTATCCTAGATGAAACAATGCTTCAATCTAAACAAGAACCATTCCATCAAACTCAACCAACACCCGAAGTTTCCCACACATCATTGAAATGACCACGAGATAATGATAACAACTATGTCATGCCTCCTTGTATAAAAAAAATTAAAGCAAAGGAGAAAGTGGATGAACAACCTTCTATGGTTCCTTTTGTTCCACCCCTTAGGGACCAAAAGAAACCTATGATTGATCAACCCTCTCTTTCACAAACAAACTCAACAATAAAACCAAAAGAAATAGAGGAGCTAGGGAGTGTAGGCATAGACGTCATGCCCTTTATCGCAGGTAACAAGACAAAGAAAATAAAGAAAATAAACATTTGTACTTGACATAAGCAATGCATGAAGACCCTCCTTCCCAATCACAACAAAATGATCCAATACTACAAGCACAACCCATGGTACACCCTTCATTGGACATTATCATTCCTCCTCCTATTGTAATTAATCTGGATGACGATGATGAGATCACTAAAATAGACAAAGAGGTGCATAATGATCGAAATACATTATTTTCCTCTTCCATGAGTTTAAATGATAAATCTCCTACAAAGAATTTAGAACCTGGTGCTTCCCCTTGTTTGGAAATTGCACTTGTACCTTTGGCTAGTTTCCTACCATCAACATATCATGAACATGATTGGGAGGAAAATGACTTGCTCGACGGTTAATTTACATTTTCCTTACTAGTCTTTTGCATTTTCTTTTTCTTTTGCATTTTTTCATGTGTGTATCGTGTTCCCTTGTGATGTGATTTTTGATGATCTCCTTCTCTTTTTGAAATTCTTCTATTTGTACATTCATTATTCTATATGTCATACATTTCTTTTGCCTTTTTCTTTTGTCTTTTTCTTATGTTTTACTTTTAGGGATGATGCAAGGCATTGAGATCATTGTGTCTCTTTCATGTTGACCCAAAAGTCCCCTTTTCCTTTTTCATTTCCCTTTTTCCTTTTGTCTTTTTCTTATGTTTTCCTTTTGGGGATGATGGAAGGCATTGAGATCGTAATGTCTCTTTCATGTTGACCCAAAAATATTTTCCATTTTTGGTCGCCTTTTATTTTTTCTTGTGTTTTCCTTTTGGGGATGATGCAAAGTGTCGAGACATCCTATGTATCTTCCATGTTGACCCTAAAGGGATCTTTCTTTTTATTTGTTTTTGCTCTCTTTGTGTCATTCTTCCAATTTTATGTATTCAAGGGATGATGGCAATTCTGAGCTCTCTAAACAGAAGATTGCAACAAAGAACATACTGACTCCAAATCTATAGATCCCTTATGTGTTTGGTGTTTTCATTTTGGGAGCAACCCCTTCCTTTTCTCTTTTCCTTTTTTTCTCACATGAGGTAGCCTTACTAAAAAATGTATGACTTGGAATAGGGGCCTTCCAAGTTGGATCTCATGTCTTCTTTCTTCTTTTTGCATTTTTCATTTTCTACTTTAAAGTAATTTCTCATAGAATGGTGTGTAGAAATTCCTTTAAAGTGGGGGCATACATTGGCATTATTCATTTTGCATTTTTCTATTTTTCTTGGTTCTTAGTGTAGCCTTGTTATTTCATATGATGTGTTCATTGCTTTGTGGATGACATTGGGTGTAGTTTCCTTCATGAGTGTGATCTATCTTAGCATATTACATTCCTCTTAGTGGCATTATGCGATGCACTGCATCCCCTGAGTTGCAAATTTTTTATCCTTTGATTGGTCCTCTCTTTAAGACATTAGGCAATATGTTCCTTGAATTAAAGACCTCATGAACTTAGCAAGACTCCTTTGAACATATTTTTCATGTTGTATTTTTCATTTGTTACATGGCCACCTTGCATAACACAACTTGCATGCCTGTGGTGCCATCACATTTGTTCATGAGCTTCAAGCATACAAAGTTTTGCTTGTCTTATGAAGCTCAAAATGTCTTTTTTTTGTGGCACTTTATTAAAGTTATCAGGAGGTATAAATTTGGTATGGTTGAGTGGGAAGCCCATTATGAGGCATGAATTTTCCCCATAGCCACCTCTATGTGTGTGAGTAAATACCAACCATGAGTGTATGTTTCTCACCTTTTGGGCCTTCTCACCCTACAGACAACCATGAATTCCATAGCCTCAGAGTGAGTATACATTTTTTTTCCAAAAAAAAAAACCTAGATCTGATCTACAACGGGATGGAAAAATAATCGAAGCTTGATCTGACTCTCTTTTCTTTCAATTTCTCTCTTTCATTATTTTTCATCATTCTCTTGTGTGTTCCTTTGTGCTTATGTTTGGTCAGCCATGGGATCTTGATCCTAGGGGCTTGATCATCCTTCTGATTATTGTTGTCTCATCTTACCAAGCATCAGTTCATTTGGATCCCTCTTGATATGCATGTTGGGGCTACTTTAGTGTGAGTTTGAAGCAAGTTCATCCTCTCAGTAAAGTGGGGGCTTAATGTGTTTCCAAAAAATGTACAGTTCGACATTTTTATGCTCACTTGAGTCTCTCTCATGGACTTTGCCTTGATTTTTCCTAGATTTAATGTTGTAATGTGGTACACACATTTAGATTGGGTCTTGGACACTTGTGAAACATTAAGAATTCTAAGATGTCTTATAAAAGTGTTGTGAAATGTTGTAACCCACTTTCAAACTTTTCTAGGACTCTTTTATTATAATTCACTTAATAAACCTATTTTAATCACTTCCCAAGTCTTATTTCAAAGTGTTGTAAAGATTTGTAACAACCTTTCATGCTATTGTAGGATTTTCATCACTAATTTGACCCTTTCTTATGTTTAAATAGCTCCTTAATTCACTTTTTGACCCTACTTAAGTGTATTTTTTAGAATAATCATGTTAAACATCATTAAATACACTTTAATTTCTGACACTTGGTAAAATTTCCCTGGTGGGACCAAGTCGCCATGTGGGCTGACTTAGTCCCACTAGGCACAAAAATCAAAATTATTTTAATTTTATGGTGATATTTTATTCTCTTAACCTTAAGGTCAGTTTGTGATGTGTTATTTCTAGGAAATATTGTAAAATCAAGTATAAATAAAGGTTTTTTTTGCTCATTTCCACCCCCATTCATTCACTTAATCATTCAAGCAATTATCAAGCATTCACTCAAGCATTCTAAGCACTTTCAAGCATCCATTGGAGCATCTACTTGCATATCTTGAGATTTCTACATCAACGGTTTGGTGAGTTGCAGCATTGCATGTTGTTCATTCACCATTATCTATCTATTTCATTTCATTTTATAGGGTTTGATTACCAAATTGGGGTTTGATCAAGGAAAACCTCTATTCTCTAACCCTTAACCCGTTTTCCCCTCTTTGCATGTGTGTTTTGCAGGTATTTTATGTAGATTTGTCAAAGAGAAAACTATTAAAAAGGTGTTGGCAACTCACTGAAGTAATTCAAGTCAACAAAGGCCTCATTGAAGCTTCGGGACCTGTTTCAACTCATTTTCTACACAATCTACACTATACACCTATCAAGAAGAGAAGTGCAAACCGAAAGCTATAGATTCCTGCCAGAAATTTCTAGAGATTCCTAGGTGAACTAAGTCACCATCTATGGTGAATTAGTTCCACTGCAAGGCCTGAAAAGTGATTTTTGCATTTCTAGACACCCATTTGGCATAAACCCGTTCCAACAAAATCTCCCCAAAATAGGACTAAGTTTCCTAGCTTGAAGTGTTCAATTTGGCCTTAATAGAAAAATTTGTAGGATTCTAGAGCCTCTTTTCATCACATTTTAGTTTCCAGGTGCACCTCTAAAATCTTGTTCATTTCTATTATTGTTTGTTTTCATTCTTAGTTCATTTTGCATACATCACTATATTTTCAAACAACTTACATTTCTTAAGTTTATCATTAATATTCATTATCTTTTATTAGATGTTTTCATTTAGAACATTGCATTTAGACATATTTCAATCATACTAGCATTAGACTTGAGTGAACCCCCAAGTTTTTGTGGGATACCTTGCTCTTTTTAGGTGAAAAACCCTGGAAGGGTAAGAGAGAAGCCCCTACAAAAAATTATGGTTCACTTTCCTACTTTGTAAAATCCACTAATGGATAAAGAGGTAGGTTGAATTTTTTATTTATCCACACAAAGGTTATCCAAGAGGTTTACACTACACACATTAAGGGGTGAGCCATTGTCAACAAGGGTTCACTTTATCACTATCCTATTGTATTGAGCTATGATCATGAAAGCATCATTTTGTTTTTGCACTTCCAAAGGGGGGAGGTCACTTTGGTGGAAAACAATGTCAACATTTATTCCTTGAATCATGGCTACTATGTCATTCAGTTGTACATTAGAAGGGATATGAACTTGTTGCAAGGAAGTTTGAAGTATAGTGTGATAATTAGGTGAATTCTGAATTAGGTCCCATAGAGATATCTTTGTAGGATTATTCTTAAGTTGTTCAACTTGATAGAGCTTATAAAATTATAAAGAATTTCAGCTCAATTACCATGAACCTGGTTCCCATTTTAAACCCTTATCCCAAAAGTGAGTAGGGTTTTATTCAAAAGCATGCAAATGTTAAAATTTTAGGTTGACTTGCTGAATCAGTCATCAACCCTTTAAGTGATCTTTTGAGCCATCTGGCATGTCAGTCTACCAACCCCATCAACCCAAAGAATTGGTTATCCTTTTTCCCACCATATCAAGTCTTTTCTTAAAGTTGGGTTTTAAATTTTAACCCAGTGACTTAAACCTTAAGTAATTAATCCCAGTGGTCATGTCGTCATCGCCTAGACCAAAGTATTGTCTATTAAATGCTAACACCACTTGATGTGCAAATTTCAAGATTTGAAGATCAGGGAGAAGATTTGGACCGTACCCTGCCAGCTCGTGGGAGTTAAGTGCCATCCAGATAAATGCAATGTGGTTGGCAAGAAGCTGATGCGTGTCCAAGGTTTAGTGCAGGACCCACTCCCCACTACCACTCCCATGGTCCAACATCTTCAACGAGTGGCTGAGATCAATTTTGTGGAACAATCTTCACTGTTCCCCGCTGGCTCAATAGATTAAAATGGAAGGTGGTTATGACTAGTTAGATCAGCGTGATCTTGACACATGTCCTCACTTATTCGGACTATGGAGCCCGCGCACTGTGAAGGTGTCATCTAGCATGGAAGAACTCCATTGGCTATGAAATTATTTTCCAAGCACCACTGGAAATCAAAGGTGGTCAAACAAGAGTTGACTGTCTGATTATCCATCAAGGAAAAAGATCTATGGATAGCATTACAACTTGCAAGTAACACATGATGGCCATTTCTACACTATGCAACCAGCTCAAATTAATGGTTAATCTCAATTCATGTGGAGATGCCAAGGCTAGTAATCATGAAGAATAATCTACAAATTTCAGTGCAAAAGGGAAATTAAATGGTGATCATACATCTAGCAACAAACTACCTAAGTTATGCATGCATGTTAGAAATTGATTGTGATCCTAATCATTCCATTCGATAAATATAGAAGGAATAGCATTTATTCCTATCATCTACATTTAGCAGTTATTGATTAAGGCAGGGTAGTGTGAGCAATTATCAGAGAAGAAGATGAGAAAACTAGTAAGGAGGTTTGCTCGCTTGAGTTCCTAGAGCTCTGGTTTTGATGCACTAGAAGCTTCTCTATCCATGGAGACCAATGCCTCCGCTGAAAAGCAAAAAATCGTACCTAGTAGGTGTAGTCGAAGGCTACAATTCCAAGCTGATGTTGTAGGAAAAGTGGATGATAAAGGAAAGATCCCATTGTGGTCTCCTATGGGAACACAAAAGAAAATAAGGTATGGGTGTGGCTCTTATGGACGTCACCATTTGCCTATTGATCTTATGAGCAACCCATCTGAAACTGAGATCGACTCTGACTACTATCAGTATTTATCTCTTTTGAATGACAGTCTGCCCCCTGATGAGGAAGTGATATATGTTCTGTCATTGGTGTTCAAAACCCCTAATGGACATACTGGAAGTTTGTTACATAAAGAAAATAAAGAGGAAGAAGCTGAGGTTTCCTCTCCTTCTCTGGAAACAACTAGGTGTGGTCATGTGTATTGTGGATGTGGCACTGGAAAAGTTGGAGTGAAGGGTAAATAAGAAATTGTTGTGTGTGGGGTATTGAAATTTTTGTGTTAATAAAATTTGTTGTTACTGTTGGTCCTATTTTTGTGTGCATGGCACTTGCTCGTATTCGATGTTGGTTATGTGCCCTCATGGAATTTTGGTTACCTAGTTCATTGTAGTTTGGATGGCGACAAAGGGAATTTTGGTGGTACTTTTCATCCCCTTTCTCTGGTGGTAGTTATATTTTTTACTTTCCCCAATTGAACCATGTTTTATAAATTCGACATGTGGGGGTTTTGAAATGCAAGTGAAATGCAGTTAAAATTTTGACGAAATGAAAATCTATAGTGAAATTGCATGTGAGCCTGAAGCTTGTTGCTCCCTTGTCATATAAAAGGGAAATCAAGGCTCACTTATAGCAGAGGAGAAACAAAGAAAATAGATGAATATTTTTGGTTAGGTCTAGGTCAACTGTATATGAATTTTATGATAGGAATAGAATAAGGTGTCTATTTTGAGCTCTTTGGAAGAAGATATACATATTATCTTAAATTGTTATGAAAATTTGACTCATGAATATAAACAAAAGTCTACTTCTGATGCATTTTCTCTCCGTATGTGGATTTGAGTAAATGTTGAATGGAATTGTTAATAATGTTTTCATTCTTCTTTTGAATGTCAATTCAAATGTATGTCTATGTTTTATGTTTTGGTTCAAGTAATCAATTAACTAATCAAATGGAGTCATAGATTTACAATCATTTGTTGGGTATTTGATAAGAAATTGTGTATAAAAAATTGTAAGCTCAATAATGTAAAGCTATTATGTGGGTAGTCCATTCCATTGAAATTTAGAGTCATTTCTGTATTACTGACTATTGTGTGTATGAATCCATTGCCCAACTCAATAAGGAACTAATCTATTTCCTTAAAGATCCAACTAATGGGTTGATTGGATTATTGTATGGTGGCTGGCCTAGAGTTAGAATTTGAATTTACTTTAAAAATTTCTTAAATCTTTACACAAACTTTACGTTAATTGTCTTGCAGGATAGAATTTGCTGAAATGGTAGCAAATTACTTAGAAACAAGCCAATTTTATAGTAAGCTTTGCATATTTTCCTTTCACTTAAAATTATCTGTGAAAATGATGTATTATTTTGAGTACAATATTAATGAACACCAATAGGAACACCCTCCTAGGTCCCACAGAGCCTAAAGTGTAGAAGATCTCAGTCTATGACTAGATCTTGTCAGTTGTCCAGTCATTCTCAAGAATTTTAAATATAGGAATTGGCTATTTCTTAGAAGTTCCTTGGAGTGCATTGGAAAAAAAAACCAAAAGAATGGCGACTCTACTGGTGATGCACTTAGAAGTCCAGGGACAAATTGTCTTATCCAAGAGTCATCTAGATCTTAGAGATTCAAATCTTAAGCATCATTACATAGAGTCATAGTGTTTGTCATTCATACTTTGGTGGATCTGAACATGTTTTTTCAGATAATTGAAAAGTTCTTGCACCTGGAAATGATTTATTGTAGCAAAGATCAAAGGATATGGGTATGATTCTGTTGTTGGAGAAAACCCAAAATGAGATTTGAGCTTAAAAGAATTTCATGCTTTTGAATTTTTTTCCTATATAAAGGAGGTGGCGACTCTGTTCGAAGAACTAGTTAAATTGTGAAGAAGATTTCAAGATTTACATAATTTGCAATCAAGAAAAAGGATTAACAACTACTACCAAGTTTCTAGGTATTCTCATAAATCTAAAGCAAGCATTATTCTATTTGAAGGAAGCTTATGAGAAAGAAGTCAGGACTTAGGAGCATAGATGATTCCCTACTAGATGAATTCACATTTTGTCAGGGAATAGTAATAATTATTTTCATACTTCTTACATACAAAGTTTGTAACTATCCATGAAGTATGTTATTCTTTTGAGCATTACCTTCAGAAGAATTTCTCTGTAAAGAATTAAAATAGAGTATGCAGGGTGAAGAAGCCATGTCATCCCCTCGAAGGGATTTTTTTATTTAAATGTATATGCCATTAGTCCTCAGTGGTATTGAAGGTTTCCCTAGCTTGATCCCTAAGAATGTTAGGAAACATTTTTCCCAAATTCACAGGGAAAAGTTATGAATCAGCCTCTAAGCATCTGCAAATATTCATGGATGTTATGGGGGATTATGAGGTGAATCATGAAGAGTTTTTCATGAAACTTTTTGTTTAGTCTTTGAAGGATGATGCGAGGGATTGGTATTCATACTTTCCAGGAAGTTCCATAGCCTCATGGAGTCAGCTCATGACAATTTTTATTGAACAATTTGGTGAAAGGATGAACCCTAATATGGTGAGAAATAATTTCATGGAAATACATATAAATGAAGGGGAGTTAGTTCTTGTTTTCAATCTTCGATTTGCAAAGATAATCACAGAAATTCTAGAAGACATAAAGCCAAATGATGCAAAATCTTTGGTTGTATACTTAGGAGCATTTGATAAGAAAATGAGCTTCTTATTAAGAGACAAGGAACCCACAACTTTGCACCAGGCATATCACATTTCCATTGATATTGAGAACAATTTGAGATACTCAATAATGAAAGGGCCCACGGTTGCTAGTAGTAGTTCTAGCATTACCCCCAATTCTAAACCAAGTAAATTAGAAGGTAAAAGAATTTTTCAAGGAGGAGACCTCATGGATATTGTATCTACTTTACTCCCAAGAAATGTAGAATGTGAGCAAGCATCAACTTCACATTAGCCAAGGAAAGGAAAATCTAATCTAATCCTCTCTATCAAGAAGTTACATGAGATAAGGAGACATGTAAATCAGTCACCGTATGACTTATTTTCAAGATTCTTGGATATACTGATGGAGATACCCAGGAGTTTTAGACCCAGTGATCTAATGTGCATTAATTTGGTTTGTGAAGTATATATTCCAAGGTGTAGCCAATGGTCTGAGGATCTAAAGCCTTGTAGACTTGACCAAGTAGTAGATTGGATTAATAGTGTGGAAAGAATTGAACAGGGTCATGTGCCCATATCTAATACTCATGATATGAGTAATAGCTACTATGTGGTTGATGATCAAAGGCTAAGATCACCAAGTCAAAGAGAAACATCAAAATTAGAACAAGTCACTATTGAATGTTGTCATTTGACTGACAACCTAGAAACAAATGTAGACAATAATGATGAGGATGAGGAGATAGAATATGAAAATAAAGATGTGATACCCAATAATCTTCCTTGGGATATCATAAATTATGAACAAACACAAGAAGTACAAGATGAAACTTCCCAATTTGATTCAGCTAGTAGCCATCATGCATCTATTAATCAAGGGAATGCACTTAATCCCAATGCCATGGTATACATAAGGAGTAAAAATAATGAGATTGAACTTGTGGAATCTACCATTGAATATGATTCTTCGTATGAAGTGGAGATGGAATCTCTTGCTTCTAATAGGGGATATGTTAATATCCTCGTAGATGTGTGTTTCCTTGGAATTGAACATTTCTCATCATGTGAATAATGTTCTAAATATGGGTCAATTGTTGTAGATATAAATGATGAACATAATAGTGAGATTGCCTCTCTTTGTTCTTCAAGTGATTGTACCAATTTTGTGTACATTGACTCTTTGAATGGCTTGTATCCTAATTTTAAAGATGATGAGATACATCCAATTAATGCATGGAAAAATATCTTATTTGATGAAGATGTTTTGGATGATGAAGTTGCAAATGACAATCCTTATTGGTGTAGGAGTAATCCTCTTTTTGAGGATACTTATAATAAATGTCTGACAAGTTCCATCAAGGGGCATGTTGTACATGGTCCATATGAGGATCAAAGTGATGCTAAGGTGGGTAGTTTCATCAATGAAGAGGCTACTTCTAATTTTTCAAGTGCTAGACTGCACAAGAGGTATGGAGATACAGATACCAGTAAGGACACTCTTGAGTATGATGTCACTGCTGGATATGATGAGGATATTCATAAAGATGAACATAATTGCATTGATTCTCTTATGGTCAAGAATTGTATATTTGAAGGAATGGATGAAGAGTCAGACATGGATGTTCTACAGGATGACTGCACAGATACTTCCCCAATATTGCCTTATATTGAGAAGGAATTATAGGGCGATTTTGTAGAGTATGCAGATACTTCAATACCTTTTCACCCAAGTGAGAATCAATCCAAAGGCATAGGTGATTGTAGAGATCATAAAGGAAAATATGAAGTTGTAGTAGAGCTATTTGTAGACACTCCCTATCTAATTGATATGATTATGGAACTTCTTTCACCCCATGGGGTTAACATTTATGGAAGGTAGATTGATAATAGACCCAGTTATGCTTTGTTTCCTGAATGCACTGAGGAATGGTTTAGTCAGAGCCAAAGTGTTTATGAGACCTTCAAGTTTGATGAACAAATTCATGATGATCACATATCTCATGGCGATGTGGACTATGAAGGCTTCACCTTCTTGATTCAGTTTGAGGAACCTTTAATAGAAAAGGATAAACCTAGCAATGCTTCCTTGGATGTCATAAGTAGTGTTGGTCAAAGTAATACTGATTATTTGGTGTCACATACTTCTCATGTGCATTCATTGCAAAGGGGTATGTGTAGGATCATCATGGAAAAACCAGGCCCTTAAGTGTTGAAAAATTCATAAAAATTAGAGTTAGGCAACTTGACGTAAAAATTTGAATAAGTTATCTATATTATTTCAAAAATATGTAAGAATGGAATCTATAGCAAATTGAATATAGTTTCTAAACTACTAGGTTTATTTAAAAAAAAATCTATTTGGTGAAAATTTGAAATTTCAATGCAGTAGTACTTAAATTTCAGGGAAAAATAAGAAGTAGGTGTCTGTCTGACCACCATAACCATAATAAAATGATAATATTGTTTTATAATATTTTAGATATATGTAGAGGACTCATGTCCCGATGTGATGCATATTTTTTTATATTTTTTATCCAAGTAAATAATTAATTATGAATTTTTTATTACAAATTTCAAAAAATATAAAAACTCGTATGTCTGACCACGTTAACTTGGTCAAAACTTCATGAAATTCAATTTAAAAAAAAAAAAATCTTATTGTATGCAAAGCATAGAATGTGACACATGTTTCAGATTCAAAAAAATGTTTTGAAAGTTATAGATTTTTTTTCAATCAGCCTATCAATCAGGACTTTAGTCCTAATTCAAATAGAAAATGAATAATAATTATTTATTAAATTCAAAGTAAAGCATAATTTATATTGGTGGAAAGATGAAAATATCCTTTAGAAACCCTTTTTGTTTTATCAATTTTGGGTTAAAAAAAGTCGTTAGCCACATACCCTATGCATACCCATCATATCACCACTTTTTGGCCCATCATGATCCTGCACATACCCAGAGAAAACAAGTTAAAGTTTATGATAGAGGAAAAGTTATTATTGATTTTTTGGGGCCTGAGGACTCTATTTTGTAAGATTATCTTGTGTACCTTTTTGCAAGTAGTGTAAATAAGCTAGTTTGGTTTGCTTGCCTAGTCCTGGTGAGTTTCTTGGTTTTTGGCCTTGTACCCTGGTCTGTTTCAATTGGAGATTCTATTTCTCACCATACCCACTAGGGGTATGCATCCCCAAGCATGAGCTGCTGATAGAGCTTATAAAATTCTAAAAAAATTCAACTCAATTCCCATGAAACTGGTTCCCATTTTAAACCCTTGTCCCCAAAGTGAGTAGGGTTTTATTCAAAAGCATGCAAACATTAAAATTTTAGGTTGACTTGCTCAGTCGGTCATCGACCCTTTAAGTGATCTTTTGAGCCATTTGGCACATTAGTCTACTAGCCCCATTAGCTCGAAGAACTGGTTATCCTTTTTCCCACCGTATCAAGTCTTTTCTTAAAGTTGGGTTTCAAATTTTAACCCAATGAATTAAAATTTAAGTAATTAATTCTAGTGGTCATGTGGTCGTCGGCTAGACCAAAGTCCCATCTATTAAATGATAACACCACTTGATGTGCAGATTTCAAGATTCAAAGATCGAGGAGAAGATATGGACCTTACCCCACCAGCCCTTGGGAGTTAAGTGCCAACTAGATAAATGTAGTGAGTTTGGAAAGAAGTTGACGTGTGTCCAAGGTACAATGCGAGACCCACTCCCCACTACCACTCTCGTGGTCCGACATCTTGAATGAGCGACCAAGATCAATTTGGTGGAACAATCTTCACCGTTCCTCATTGGCTCGCTAGATTAAAATGGAAGGTGTTTATGACTAGCAAGATCAGCAAGATCTTGACACATGTCCTCACTTATTCAAACTGTGGAGCCCACACACTATGAAGGTGTCATTTGACTAGAATAACTCCATTGGCTATGAAAATTTTGGCAGAGAACAGTTGGAAATCAAAGGTGGTCAAACAAGAACCGACTATCCAATCATCCATCAAGGAAAAAGATCGACAGATAGCATTCAAAGTTGGCAAGTAACACATGATGGTCATATCTACTCTGTGCAACCAACTTGCATTAATGGTTAACATCCTCCAAAGCGATTGAGTTGATCTCAATTCATGTGGAGACGCCAACGCTGGTAATCATGAAGAATAATCTATGGATTTCCATGCAAATGGGAAATTAAATAGTGATAGTACATCTGCCAACAAACTGCTTAGGTTACGCATGCTTGTTAGAAATTGATTGTGATCCTCATCATTTCATGCAATAAATACTTAAGGAATAGCTTCTATTCTTGTCATCTACACTTAGCAGTTATTGATTAAGGCAGGGTAGTGTGAGCAATTATCATAGAAGAAGATGAGAAAACTAGTAAGGAGGTCTACACACTTGAGTTCCTAGAGGTTTGGTTTTGATGCACCAGAAGTTGTTCCAGCCATGGAAGCCAATACTTTTGCTAAAAAGCCCAGACTCATACCCAACAGGTAATGTCGAAGGCTACAGTTCTTGTTGGTGTAATTAATTATTTAATTACACTTTAGCATAAGTTTACTTAGGCATTTTTTAATTCCTAGGATAATTGTAATCTTTATCTAGTTGAGTTGTCTTGTTGCTCAAGATTAGATTAGGCTTGCGCATGTCTTGCTTTTTTGCATGATTTCCTTTTTGAAGGATTTTGTATTATTTGTAAAACAATTACATTCAATAATCATTATTTTGGTTTTTTCTTGCACATATTTGCTCTGAGGGTTTACAGAACATCTCTTCTTTTTGTTTTGAATATCTGTTGCATGTGATAGGTGATTGCTTGTAGGTGATTCTTGGGGACTATGACGTTGGTTTTTCAACTTCTACATGGCATGAGAGCTCCAGACCTATGGCTGCATATTCATGATTTGAAGATATTCTCTCACAGTGTTTTCTTTTGTGTAAGGGTTTCAAGCCAAGCTGATTTTTTGAAGATCTGGAGGTAGCCTAATTTTTTATGCATTTTTGGGGCAAACGGATGTTGCCATCGTGATCAGAGCACCCAAAAATGCTAGAAATGCCTTTTGTTTCGTTGATTTCAGAGAAAGTTGAAAAAAAGGAAAAACCAATTTAGCCAGAGAGGCCGTACGACCTCCCCAGCTTGCTTCTCGAGGAATTTTTTTTTGAAAAATGTGAAAAAAATTAAAATATATATTAAAAAAAGTGCTTAAAAAGTGTACCGGTTGAGAAGGGCTGTGCGCCTAGTATGGCTACCATGGTGCCGATGAGCCAGCCACCATCAGCCCCTTTTTCGCCCTGCGACTGCTTCTGCGCCATCGGCCATTTCTTAACCTGAATCCTTTAGCATCTGGTGTGGTACCCCAGGACGACTAAGCTATGCTTGCTAGCCCATAAGCACCCTCACGGTATACTGGTAACACTACTTGACCCTACTTACCTTTGGTCAACCACTGCGCCTGTTAAAACTCGGTAGCTCACTTGAGCATAGAGTCCCTAGCCCATGAGCTCTGCAGCCTGCTTGATCCCAGGTGCTGTTGGGGACGGTGCAGATTTAAGCCCTTTTTCACTATCATCAGTGTATTTAAGAGACTGAGCCGCCTTAAAGCTTCTTAATTTTTTTATGGCCCCAACACCCCTAGTCGTAAGCCACCAAGGGCTAAAGTGAGGCGCTTCGACACACTAATTAGTGTTCAGGTTCTACTAGCATTTTTGTTTGCATAACTTTTGAAGCAAGGCCTTTGAAAACAAAATGTCGTTGAAAGCTAGTTCGAGGAACTTCATAGTGGTGGAGGTTTGATTGTTTTGATTTTACATTTTTATTCCCTTTTCACCTAGAAAAGTCAGAAGTTGTTGTTTTCACTCTAGGAGGCGTAACTTTTGCATCCTGGCTCCGTTTTGTGAAAAAAAGGTGTTGGAAAGCTAGTTAAGTGATCTACACAAATATCAAACCTTTTTTTTCATATTTTTTTTACCAAGTATCTAATATTATTGTTTGATCTCAGCCTATACCTTTTTAGTCATTTTCTTGGGAAGTGTGCAATTAGGCAATTTTTTTTAGATCAGCGAGCATTTTTATTTTATTTGAGAGTATATATTATTGTTTTATGTCATGGATACACATAATATTTCACCCCTTACTCCATTCAACTATTTTTGTTGGAAGAAACAAATGGAGATTCATTTGAAACACAAAGGGTTGTATAGGGTAACCATGGGTATAGAAATTGAACCTATAGGTGTTACTAAAAAGAGAAAATAGTTTAATAGGTGTGATGAAGCTTATGGTACAATATGTATGTCTCTTTCATCTGACCTTCTTTTTCATATTGAGTCTTGCACTACACCCAATGAGATTTGGACTACTTTAGAGTCTTTGTTTGGGAAGCAAGATACTATGAGAGGGTTTCAGTTAGAGAATGAGCTTATTGGCTTAAATCCTAGGGATTTTGATAGCATCTAGGATTTTTTCACCAAACTCAAGTCTCCTAGATTGTAGTTGTCATAGTGTGGTGTTCAGAAGGAAGACTCTCAATTGATATTGTTCATTCTTTCTAAGCTTGGACCAGATTATTTAGTTTTTGTATCTACCTTTTATGCCACTAGGGATGCACTTGGTATGAGATTCACGATGCCATCTCTTGATAAATTTTCTTCATCTCTCACTCGAGAGTAAGCTAAGTTGGCTAGCATGGGAATGGTGAAACCTTAATCATCATAGGTACTTATTGCATCACAGGAGCCCAGAGATTAGAAGGCTTCTACAGACAAAGGAAAGAAATAGAAACAAAAGGATTCCAAACCTCATGAGAAGAAAAAGGAGTCCTCATATTCATCCTCCTCTTCTAAGGGGAAATCATCTAAGAAGGAGAAGACTACATGTGCATATTGCAAGAGGGAAGGACATGTAGAACATAATTGTTACAAGAAGGACATTGATGAGCTGAAACATCTTCTTCAGAAACATCAGATTGATTTGCCTTCTAAGATGTCTGCATCATCTCCTTCCTCCCATTCTTCTTCTTTGGAGCATCATGATAGGGGCATAGCCAGTTTACTCCCTTCATAAAATATGAAGGGACATGCTCTTTGTGCTTATTTAGGTATTGGATCAGGTAGATGGCTTCTAGATTCAGGAGCATCTCATCATATGGCATCTTCACAGCCTATGTTTGAACTTTCTTTGAGCCTTGCACTATGTCTCCCAATTTGATGGGAAACAAAACTTACATGAGTGTTACAGGGAAGGGGTCTATTACTTTTGTGAACCACTCCTTTTAGGATGTCTTGTGTATCCCTCACTTGACAAACAACCTCCTTTCCATATATTAGATCACTCATGGAGGCACTGGGAGATCTATGGAGTTCACACCTGATTCAGTTATCATCAAAGACTTGGAGAGTAGAGCAGTTATTGCTACTAGGATAGTGGATCACTCATCTCTGTTGTATTCCTTTATTGATTTTGCTACTAATGGTGCTTTTGTTCCTACAAGTGTTCCTCACACTTCTAGTGTGCATCATCATTCAGAGGAGAGATTTGGCTTGTTGAACATTGGTTTTCTCACTTTGGATCCTATTCTCAAACCTTCCATTCCATCTCCTCCACCTCCTATTGCTATTTTTGTGGCTACCGGTGTGGCTTCTTCTATTTCAGTGCAGCAAGATCCTGTTGATCATTCATCTTTGGAGGTTTCTATTCAGTCTTCATCTTCTTTGAATTCTTCATTTGTTGAGGTCACACCTGCTTCTATGGAGACATATTGGGCTACACCTACTTTACCTTCAAAGATTTCTTTCATTCGGCCTCTTCCCTCTCACTTCTTTCAAGAGATGCAATTTCTTCAGTTCTTTTGGAGCTACTTCATTCTAGGGGGATTTGTGGTCTCTTCTTTCCTCTCTTATGGGGGGGTTCTTTCATGTATCTTTGTGATGGATGGTGTACTTGGGGGGTCTTATGGAGTTCTCCATCTTTCATCACTTAGTTTTTTTCATTCTATTTTAGGGAGGAGTTTTGTTCCCATCTAGTTTTCTCCTTTACCCCGTTTGATTTAGTTTGCATTGCATTTGTAAATGGGTACCTGATCAGTCCTTGTTGTCGAGACTCATCTTTGCATAATAATTTTCTTCTCCCTAAGTTGCACTTATGGGGGGGTGTTGGTGTAATTAATTATTTAATTAAACTTTAGCATAAGTTTACTTAGTCATTTTTTAATTCCTAGGATAATTGTAATCCTTATCAAGTTGAGTTGTCTTGTTGCTCAAGATAAGATTAGGGTTGTGCATGTATTCCTTTTTTGCATGATTTCCTTTTTGAAGGATTTTGTATTATTTGTAAAATAATTACATTCAATAATCATTATTCTAGTTTTTGCTTGCACATATTTCCTCTGAGCATTTATAGAACATCTCTTCTTTTTGTTCTAAATATTTGTTGCATGTGATAGCTGATTGCTTGCAGGTGATTCTTGGGGTCTGTGAAGTTGGTTTTTCAACTTCTACAATTCCAAGGTGATGTTGTAGGAAAAGTGGATGATAAAGGAAATAGCCCATTGTGGTCTCCCATGGGAACACAAAAGAAAATAAGGTATGGGTGTGGCTCTTATGGACGCAAAAATTCACATGTTGATCTTACGAGTAACCCCTCTAAACCTAGATCGACTCTTACTACTATCGGTATTTAGCTCTTTTGAATGACTGTCTGCCCTCTGATGAGGAAGTGATATATGTTCTGTCGTTGGGAGTCAAAATCCCTAGCAGACATACTAGAAGTGTGTTAGGAAAAGAAAAGAAAGAGGAGGAAGCTGAGGTTTTCTCTCCTCCTCCAACAACGACTAGGAGTGGTCATGTGTACTGTGGACATGGCACTGGAAAAGGTGGAGTGAAGGGTAAATAAGAAATTGCTCTATGTGGGGTCTTGAATTTTTTTTGTTAATGAAATTTTTTGTTACTGTTGGTCCTATTTTTGCGTGCATGAAACTTGCTGGTATTCAACGTCAGTTATGCACCCTCATGGAATTTTGGTTACCTAGTTTGTTGTAGTTTGGATGGCAATAGAGGGAATTTTGGTGGTAATTTTCATCTCCTTTCTCTGGCAGCAGTTATATTTTTGGCTTTCCCCAGTTGCACCATGCTTTATAGATTCGACATGTGGGGGTTTCCAAATGCAAGTGAAATGCAGTTAAAATTTTGATGAATTGTAAATTTGTAGTGAAATTGCATGTGATCCCGAAGCTTGTTCCTCCCTTGTCATATAAGAGGGAAATCAAGGCTCACTTGCAGTAAAGGAGAAACAAAGAAAATAGATGAAATTTTTTTGTTAGGTCTAGGTCAGCTGTATATGAAGTTTATGATAGGAATAGAATAAGGTGTCTATTTTGAGCTCCTTGGAAGAACATATACATATTGTCTTAAATTGTTATGTAGATTTGACTCATGCATATAAACAAAAGTCTAGTTCTGATGCATTTTCTCTCATTATGTGGATTTGAGTAAATCTTGAATGGAATTGTTAATAATGTTTTCATTCTTCTTTTGAATGTCAATTCGAATGTATGTCTCTGTTTTATGCCTTATATGTGTTATGTGATGTCATGAATGCAAATGATATGATGGATGTAAATAATGTTTATGATATGGGATGATTATGTTATGTTTATGTGAAATGAATGCAATGTAATGATTTGTGAGATGCTTAGAGTAATAATGGAAATGCAATGTTATGATATGTTTTAATGTTTCCTATATGATATGCAATATGCAATATGTGATGTGCATTGTGTTGATGGTTTGTGAATGCAGGATGAATGCAATGATGATAATGATTCAATTAACTGTCATGGTACCATGTTAGCGCAAAAAGCAAGAGAGAAGAAACCAAAGATTCCAACAAGACATGAGATGATGATGATGATGATTTACTTGTCGAGGAGTTGGGATTTTCAAAGGGCCAATTATGGTATGTTTGATTACACACATAAGTATTATGCATCAGGTGCTAAAAGAACCAAGAGATGGCATTGCCTACAAATGTGATGGACTTGACTCGACAATAAATAAGGTGTCCTTGTTCACACCTAACATATGAAAGCCTTACTAGGATGCACTTTAGGTACTTCAAACATCTCAGACCAAAACATAGAAAGGAAAGCCTTCCTATGTGGTCAACAAGAGATCTAAACACCTTCCATACACCCCTAATAAAGCAAGTTCTTTCAAAGTCAACAGATAATGATAAAAGATAATATTGTTTCATTCCTATATAAATATATTTATTTGAGATATATTGAGATTATGGAATAGGCATATAAATAGAAAACCAATATAAAATAATATTAGTAATATTCTTCTATTTCATTGTAGTTAAACTATGGTGATGCAAGGCTGATGTCATTGTGTAGGAAGGATCATCCTAAAGACGCATGATGATATCGATGATTTTCATATGAGACTAATTGAATAGTAGGATGTTGACTAACTTGTTTATCTTGACCTAGACAGATTTATTTTCAGTTTTATTTTAATTATATGTTTCAATTATACCCACGAAGATTGGATGATTGATTTATTTAAATTATTATTTATTATTCGGTGAAAGAGATGAGACGTAGTTGTTTAAATATTTGGATGTTTGATATTTTTGAAATGTTTTGTTTGTTTTGGTATTTTGAGATTTTGCCAAATGTTTTGTTTTTTTCATTTCCATTATTTTTGGAATTTTGACGAAAGAACTAAGGACTTCTCTCCTACTGGGGCCTTGGGGCTAAATCATGATTAGCCTTGCCCTACTATACCGTAGAACCATGTAGTTCAGCGTAAGACTTGTTATTGGTCTAGAGATGACAGATGGTTTGTTTTATGAATAAAGACTGCCTATAAATGTCTCGGGGGATGATCATTGATCAACCTTGCCTGATCAGGCTGAGACTTGTTTCAAAACAACTTTGCTTGACTTTTTGTTTATTTGTTTTTGGATTTTGTTAATTTGGATGTTTTGGATTTTATAGTTTTGATGTTTTGGTTTTGATTTTATGATGTTTTTGAATTTCTGATACTCTAATGTTTTGGATTTTCTAATTAGGGACTTCAAGAATATACATGAATTTGATCCTATGAGAACATTCCCCCAATGTGAAACAATAGACTACTCTGATAAAGGCAGGACAAACTAACCTTGAGGAAGGGTCTAGTAGTACTAGGAGGGATATGATATGAACACATGACCAAGCTATGATATGGATGCGGTAGAATGGGCGTGGGTGGAGACATGGAATGTGATGGATGATGGAGGGAAAGCATTAGGATGATAGAAAAATAGCAGGGGTCACCGGTGGAGTGGAAAGTGCTTGTTACTATTTAACAAATTCTGGGTTTTCATCAAGGTAGCCATTTTTTCAAGACATTTTTTGATATTTTGGATATTTTTGTTCTATACCTTGAAAGAATAGGCATAAAACATTTTGAGATGGGAACTGTTCATGGGCTCCTAGAGAGGCTCACCTTTGGGTGTTGATAACTGATATGCCCCTAACTTGTAGCTCACTATGATGACGAATGGTCCCAACCAGTTAGGCTCAAATTTTTCTTTGCCATTTGGATTTGGGATGTTCTTCTGATTCTCCTTTAGGACAAGTTCTCCGAATTGGAAGCTCTTGCTCCTGATCTTCTTGTCATAACTCCTTTTAAGTCAGTTCTAATAGACTTGCAAATGATTTAAGGAATCCATATTCTGCTCATCCAGTAGCTCCAACTCATTGAGTCTTGACACTCTGTATTCTTCATCTATGATGAGGTTTTCCAATGATATTCTCAGTGATGGGAGCTCGATCTTGAAGGGCAATATGGATTCTGATCCGTAGACCAGGGAGAATGGGGTGGTGTCAGTGGGTGTATGGATGTTGGTTCAATAGGCCCAGAGGACAAGATTCAGCCGAAGATGCTAGTCACGACCTATGCCATTGACTGTCTTTTTGAGGATTTTCAAAATGGTTTTATTGGTAGCTTCTACTTGGCCATTGCCTTGGGGATAATACAAAGTGGAAAAGCAATTATAGATTTTGAATTTTTCACATAGGTCACAGATATCTTGATTTTTGAAAGGTGTCCCACTATCTGAGATAATAGCTTGGGGAACACCATATCGGCATATTAAGTAGTTTAGGATGAACTTTGATATCTATTTTTCTAGTGATGTATGTCATGGGAATGGCTTCCACCCACTTGGTAATGTACTCAGTGGTGGTTATGATAAACTTGTGGCCATTAGATGAGGCGAGGGTTATCTTTCCAATGAGATCAAGTCCCCAATGTGAAAAGGGCCATGGTGTGACAATAGGATGAAGCTCTTGAGCTAGAGCATGGATAAGGTCACCATGTTGTTGACATTGTAGGAACCTTTTGACATAGTCATGTGCTTCTCTTTCCATTAGAGGCCAATAATACCCTATCCTCAACAATTTTTTGGCCAAGGTCATTCCTCTTGAGTGCGAACCACAAATATCGTTATGCACCTCAGTTAAGGCAATCAATGCCTTCTCAACATTTAGGTAGCATAATAAGGTTCCTTCTATGCTACGATAGTAAAGAGTGTTTCCTAGGATGACAAACCAAGATGCTTTCTTGACAAAGGCTCTTTTTAGGCTTGAGGGTAAGTCAGTAGGTAGGACCCCTATTTGTAAGTAGGTATAAATGTCATGGTACTAGGGCTCACTAGGACCAATGATTTCACACACAAATTCTGACTCTGGTACCTTGAATGCGAACACGAGAAGCTGCTCTACCAATAATTCATGTTTTGGGATGTTGCTAGGGATGTCCAGTAGGGATCTAATTGTTGCCATGGCATCTGCTACTCTATTGTTGGCTCTAGGAATTTGCTCAAATGTGATATAAATGAATGATTCTTTGAGGCTCTCTACCAAATTTTTGTATGGAGTCAGTTTGTCATCCTTTGTTTGGTACTCATCATTCACTTGATTTATTATTAGCTGGGAGTCTCCATATACTCTGGGGATGATGATGTGCCACTGCACTACTATTCTGAGACCTATGGTTAAAGCCTCATATTCTGTAATGTTTTTAGTGTAGGGGAATTCCAACTTGCATGATCTTGGTATACAGTCCCCCTGTGGGGTGATGAAGAAGAAATTGGCTCCTGATCCATGTTGTGTGTTGGAACCATCAAAGTAGAGTTTCCAGTGGTCGGCTACATTGAGATTGATGATGGATTCATCTGGAAACTCTGATATGAGTGGATTCGCTGAATACATGGGTGATTCTGCAATCACTTGGCCTTTTTTTTCTTTTCATTCGACATACTCGATGTCGTATTTGGATAGAATCATGACCCACTTGGCCATCCTTCCTACAAGCATTTCCTTTGACAACTTAAGTACTTAAGGGGGTCAATTTTGGTGATGATTTTGATTTTGTGTGCCAACATGTATTGTCTAAATTTTTGTGAATCAAAAAATGCAACTAGACATGATTTTCAGTGAATGAGTAGTTTAACTCATGCCCATCTATTGTACGACTAATGTAATAGATGGACCTTTTTGTCCCATTTTCATCATATTGAGCTAGAAGAGCACCAAGAGATACTGTTGTTGCTGACACATAGAGAATTAGTAGCTTTCTTGGGATTGGTAGCATAAGGACCGAAGGTGTGAGCAGATATTGTTTGAATTTGTTGAAGGCTTGATCACACTTTCCATCCCACTTGTACACTACTCCCTTGTGAAGTAGGTGAGAATATAGGTTTTCTTTATCTACCAGTTGTGTTATGAATCTACGGATGGATTGAAGCCTTTCATGGAGGCCTCTTTATTGTTTCAATGTTTTGGATGCTTCCATCTCAAGGATTGATTTTACCTTTCTAGGATCTACTTCAATACCCCTCATTGACACTGTGTAGCCCAATAGCTTTCCTAATTGTATGCCAAATATGCACTTATTTGAATTTAAATAGACCTTGTACTCCTCCAGCCTATTCCAAATAGTGATGTTTTGGATGCTTCCATCTCAAGGATTGATTTTACCTTTGTAGGATCTACTTGAATACCCCTCATTGACACTATGTAGCCTAGTAGCTTTCCTAATTGTATGCCAAAGATGAACTTATTTGAATTTAAATAGACCTTGTACTCCTCCAGCCTATTCCAAATAGTGCTCGAGGTTGCTATGTGCTCTCTCCTCTTCTTGGATTTTTCTAGTATGTCATCAACGTAATCTTTGATAGTTTTGTGAATCATGTCATGGAATATTAATGTCATGGCTCTTTGGTAGGTGGCCCTAGCATTCTTTAGGTCGAATGACATCATATTTTAGTAGTAGGTCCCCCATGGAAAAGTAAAGGCCATTTTATGTTGGTCCTCTTTGGAAATCATTATTTGGTTGTACCCAAAGAATCCGTCCATCAGAGAAAGAATTTCATGTCCTGTTGTCATGTCCACAATCATGTCAATGTTAGGCTATGAGAAATTTTCTTTCAGACATGCTTTGTTTAGGTCTCTTAAATTCGTGCAGATTCAAATGCCCCCATCTGGTTTTGAAATAGGAAATAGATTTGATACCCACTCGGGGTAGTCAATTGGTCATATGAATCCTACATCAAGTAGCTTTTTCAAATCCATTTTGACTAGCAAGATGATCTGAGGTTACATTTTCCTTAGGTTTTCTATGATAGGCTTTGCTTCAGGGTAGACTGCTAGGTGATAAACCATAATTTTTGGATCAAGCCCAAGCATGTCCACATAGCTCTATGCAAAATTGACTCGTCTCTCTTAAGAAGGCTGCTAGGATTTATTCTTCTTCTCATAGTAATGATTGTGCATAGAATGTGATTCGTGGGGTCTCCTTTATTCCCAAGTTAACCCGATTGCATTTTTCGGCTAGGAAAATTGTTTTTTCTTAATGGAGAGATCTGAGAGGAAGATTGAATCCCCCATACTCAGGTGCCTTAGAGAGGTTTTTACCATTGGATGCATCCTTTCCTTTTACTATTTTTGGGTAGGAGAATGCCATGGTGTGGTTTCCACTCAAGAACCTAGAGATTATTCTCACTTTTTCACTTTTGTGTGCGAGGGATTAAATTGTTTCCCCATCGTATGCATGTGTATCCAGCTCGATGATGAATCCTACTTTGTCATCCCCACATGGAATATTATCAGGTAGTCCCATGAATTCTTAGAGAACTTCATATTTTTCAAATGTGTCCAGAATTGGTAGTCCTCGTTGGTCGTAGTTGATGAGTTGGGGGTAAACTAGGCAGATTTCATGGGATTGGTTTTCAGATTCATAGGATAGGGTGCTAATCATAAAGAGGTTAGAGTCTTCAAAAAGTGAAGGTATACCTCTCTCGGGTTCGTCAACCTCACTACTACACACCTAAGTGATGTCGAAGGTGAAATTTTCTAGGGGAAGACCTGTGGATATAGACAATTTAAGGGTGACTGCCATTTGCTGAGGAGTTTTGATTTTCCTAACTGGGGGATTTCAGCCATGTATGGTTACACTCGGAGGGGTACATCCAAGGCCAAGATTTCTCATTTGTGTCTTCGGAATGATGGGTATTAGAAGCCTGTTGTCATTCATCCCTAGTTTCATGTTTTTGTCATAGCACATCACGAGCATTATTTGCAAGCCTTTGTTTTTGTCATTCATTGGTAGATCTATTGCCGGTCTATTGTCTTGATATAGGAGATGGAATAGGTCCTCCTCTATTACTTCTCGGCCAATATCTCCCCAAATTTTGACGTTGGATTATCCTTTTTGGGATATGGAGGCTTCATTTGATTGCGGTTGTCCTCATGATCTAGGAGATTGTAGTAACTCTCCTACCACGAAAGAATTTTTGGGAATTTTATAGTTTCCGCAACCATTATCCTGGATGATGACTTTGATATCAGAGATGGTGGGGATGGGGGGAGTTGGGTGATCCCACAATAGTGGTTTACAATTTTTGGCCAAACTGGACACTGAATTTTTTTTTTAAACTAAATCTTCACTTTTGGGCACCTATAGCGTCTAAACCGCGAGGAATTTGAAGATGATGCAAACTAGAGTTTCGTGAAAATTTTTCTATAGATTCTAAATATATTTTTTTCCAAATTTTTGGAATTATATTGCACTTCTTTTTCCATCTCCATCGAAAACTAGTTCTTTTTCAGAAAACAACATTTTAAATAAGTGACACTCACCGTATAACACATAACTTTTTTTCCATGAAGGATAAAATTCTAATTCTTTCGAATTTAGATTCATAACTTTGATATCTGGTGCTTCCACTTGGTTAGATAGATTTTTATTGAATATTTTTTCTTTAATCAAGTTTCGAATTCAAACCAATTATAATTCAGACATAGCGCGACCGTATAATGTGTAAATTTTTTTGTATGTATTGAAATTCAATTTTTTTTCTTTGTTGGACCAAGGGCTTCAATATTTGGTGAACTAATATATATATATATATTGATAATATGCTATTTTTCCACATGTGCAGAACAAAGATCTTGATTTTAGGTGAAAAACCTACATTCACGAGAAAAAAAAATAAATATAATAATAAAATTAAATTTATTTAAAATTATACTTTTTTGAAAGATTATAATAAGGAATACATAACATAAAAATAAATTTAAATGAATTCATTAATCCGGTTAAAGGTAAATAAAAGGTGGTTTTATCGACATTTTGATAGATTGTAAAGGGAGACTACGATATAGAGTATAGTTTAAAACTAGTGGTTCTATCCAAAGAGGTTGATTTAGAGTGGTTTGATCAAACCTCTTGATCAAGTCTTTAAATGAAAATTTAGCCTTAAATCATTATATTTTTAAAGTAATAACGATTTCAGCAAAAGTGAATTCACCTCTAGAAATTGTAAACCAGCTTTGTGGGATCACCCAGTGGCAAGTGTCTCTATCACAGAAGTGGAAGCGAGAGTGGTTGGATCAATGTATTGTGTTGATGGGCCTTCATCATTTTTACGCACTTGAGGGATTTTATAATATTTTTCCTCTAGGTTCTTGCAGTAACAGAATGGTTTAGGATCTCCATGGATGGTGACCTCTTGGCCTTCATATGTGAATTTGACACATTGATGGAAGGATTATGCCACTACTTGCATTGCATGAATCCATAGATGTCCCAGGAGAATGTTATAAGGCAATTCGAGGTCCAGGACTTGATAGGTGGTTTCCATGATTATTGGCCCTACTTGAATAGGGAGTTGGATTATGCCTTGGGACACTCTTTCTTGATCATCATATGCCTTGATTGTAATACATTTTCCTTTGTCAATGGAATCCTCTAATATTTTTAGGTTCTTAATGAGCTTGAGGTAGCAAATTTTCAAACCTAGACCTCCATCTACCAAGACTCGCTTGACTTTATTTTTATGCACTAGGACCTCTAGATGGAGTGCACGGTTGTGAGATGGTTGAGCATGAAAATCTTGATTGGATAATGTAAGGAGATTCAAAGTGATGATGTTTCTGACCATAGCTTGGAATTTTTCTACATCGAGATTTGCAGGGATAGTGGATGAAGCCAATGCTTCTTCAAGGATTTTTTGGTGTGCAGATGAAATTTTTAGCAACTCCATGATGGAGACTTGTCCTAGGGTTCTTTTAGCTGATCAAGGACATTATAGCCATTGGGAACATATCTTGGGTTGGAATTGGGTGCTTTATTTGGCTGAGATGACCCTGCAAGGGTGATTTTGTTGCCTCTTGTGGTGACTCCACAATCAGCATGGGCTCCTTCGATGGTGATGGTAGCACAATATTCATCCAGGGATGAGACGACATGGTTTTACACATGATTCATGCTCTTGAAGGTACCCTTCCTCTTATCAATGTTATTGTTCCCTTTTTTGTTATGGTTAGGCATCAAATTCATGTAGATTTTGAGGTTCTGATTTCCTGCTGGCTGCTCCACATTTATGATTGTTTGATCAATGAGGTCTTGGATTAGGTTTTTCAACCTCATGCAACTATTAGTGGTGTTCCCTTTGATTTTGTGAAAGTCACAAAGCTGGTTTTCATTGTACCTAGGTGGTTTCACATCTAGTTCCTAGTAATTCTCATAAGTAGGATCCTTGATGAGATTTTCTCTTATTAATTTCTTCATGATGACCTCAAGTGGTTCTCCAAGGGTAGTGTATTTTTTATGGGAGATTTATTGTTTCACTGGGGTGGTCCCCTTTGATCGTTAACATTGTTGATCGCTTGATTGTTTGGCTATTGTGTTGTTACACTAGCTTGATGATTGTTTTGATGGCGATTTTCGGGTTGTTGCAGTGCGGTTGTGTTTTGTTGAGGGGAATTGATAACAACTTTGGCATCAACAATACCATCATTGGTAATATTTTGGTTTCTTTCCCATGTGTGAGGTTTGTCAATATAACTGGTGGATGGGCGATTGTTCTACTATTCAGGATATGCAGGTGATCCTCCTTATGACATAAGGGATCATTCGATGTTGAGTGCCTTGGAGATCAAATGGTCGTACATGGTGATACCTTGCACTTTGAGATGAAATTCCAAGGATCCATCGAGATTGGATATGATAGTGCAAACTTGTTGTTATTTTGGCATGACCCATTTCCTCTTATTGGCCTTGGATCACCATTGTTGTAGCAATGAAGAAAATTATTCATTCTTACCTCGTTTCAGAGTTGATAATTCCTCTAGACTGACATCCATACCAATATTGAATGCATAGTTTTTGATGAATGTGTCTACTATCTCTTGGAAGTTTTTGATGCCTAGAGGAAGGAAAGATAACCATTCCATGGCCTGGCAAGCCAAACTTCTAGGAAACAGCCACATCAGATAAGTATTGTCATACACAACTTCCCTACAATGAACCTGGAATTCCCTTATGTGATCTTCAAGGTTTCTCGTTCCATGGTATTTATCAAATTTTGGAATCTCAAATCCCTTTGGGAAGGGTTTCATTACAAGGCTCCTATCAAATGGATAAGGACACAAGTTGCTTGGTGTTTTCGTGGTTCACCCTGATTGAAGGTCAAGAGCTTGTTGCGAGAGCAACTTGATTTGTGTTGTGATATCATTTTGCGGATCAGGGGGTGGAATGAAAGTGTTTTGAAGTGGTTCATTTGTCTGTGGGATGTGTGGATTGGTTGGTGTTTGTACTTTTTTCTATTCCAACTATGCTTGTAGTTGTTGTTGTACCAATAATGCTTGATGTTGGTCCTGTTGCTATTGTGCTAATAGTGCATGTTGCTGAGCTTGTTGTTGCTATTGTTGCACCAACAACGCTTATTGTTGGGCTGCTAAATGGGATGCTTCTTGTTGTTCTTGATATTGTTTCAGAGCTTTCTCATATGCTTGTTGTTGGGCCGCTTGTTGCTATGCAAGGTATTGTGCTTGTGCTTGTGCTTGTGCTTGTACTTGTTTGGCAACTTGTGTAATTTGTGCATCTTGTGTGGCTTGTGTAGCTTGAGAAACTTGTTGTTGTTGTTGCAATAAGGCTTGGGCTTGTGCAACCTGCTATGCTTGTTGTGTTTGTAGCACTTGTTGTGCACCTTGAGAAGCTTGGGTAACTTGCTGAGTGGCTAGTTGTGCAACTTGTCAGTTTTGGATTTGTTGAAGTGACTTTTGATAAGCAGCCTACTGAGTGGCTTGTAACACAATATTTTATTGGCTTGATGTATTTGAGATTGGTGGAAATGGTGGTGGAGGTGGTAGATTTGGTATAGTGTTTGTTGTTATGGTGAGAGGTATCATCATATTGACCATTGGGATTGTTGTGACGGATTATGTGATTGATGTGCTTGGTCCTTGAGAAACCATGTTTTGAGATACCTAGGGGATGGTTGATGATGTGATGGTGGTGGTTTATGTTATTGGGATGGTTTCCATCTGTTGTTGTGATGTTGATGACAAGATGGGAGGATTCGGTATGATGCTTTGATTGATGCTTGGTGGGTTGATTTTATTTTGTTGATTGATGCTTGGTAAAGAGGGAAGTCCTAAACCAAGAGGTTATATGGATATTGATGGAAATGGTGGGAGTGGTGGAAATGTGAGTGGCATAATCCCTTGAGGTAATTATGAAGATGTAGTGTCAAAGATTCCCCCTAGTCCAAATAAATCTCCTTCTCCTTGTGAGGTTATGGGGAGAGTTGTTGCGTGAAATGATGATGATGGGTCACTAGGATCGTTAAAGGTGAGGGGGAAATTTGGATGTGATGGATTTTGTGGGATGGATTGCCCCAAGAAGGTGTTTGCATCCAAATCATGACTATTTATGAGGGGGTGTGTTTTCAATGCATTACGAAATGTGCTTCCCTTGTTAACAACAGGTTGAGTTGGAGCAATAGATGATGTGATTTATAGGATGTTTTGAGTGATGTTTTGAAATGGAGGTGTAGATGAGATTGGGAGTGTGGATGAAATTGGAGGTATGACCCCAAAATATGGTTCCACAATAGTGCTCACATCAAAATCGAAGGGGAGTTTAGCCCCTTTCTTTGCTAATTCAAGCATGTATAGTGAGGGATTGAGTCTCATCATGATGTTAATGATTCTATGATTCTCAGGATTTTGGACCATCTTAGTGATTTCATATTGTGTCATCACAAAGGAATTGTTAGTGATATCCTCTACTTGGACACCTTCCTCTTGATGGTCTTGCGAAAATGGAGGAAGGTTAATTGTGAGACTGCTAGACCCAATGGGATTCATTTCAAGAGCAGTCTAACTCAAGTCACTCGAAGTAGATTTTTCTTTATTGGTTTCCATATTCCTCTTGTGTTGAGATCTAGTTTGCACCATAAAATAGGGATCAATTTTCAAGAATGTAAGAGATGAATCTCTAATTCTTTGGATTGATCTAACTTTAGGTACAAAAGAGAAAATTTAGGATGTTTTAAGGATCAAAGATGTGATGATGAAATGAAGGATGGATGATTAGCATTGTTGAAAAATATTGAAGGATATGTTAAACTTTAGGACTTGGATTTGATGTTTTATTTTGATTTGGGATTTAGATTTGATTTGGATTTGGATAGTGAACTCATAAAATCTAAGAGGTTAGATGTTGTCCTAGAGTGAATTTTTCCTTAAGATGCTAATTTGACTAAGTGTGAGAAGAAGGATTTATCTAAACAAACCTAACCAAAAAAAGATTATTTTGGTTGGGTTTTGATTTTGGATTATGAACTCCTAAACCCCAAGAAGTCAGATGTTATCAAGGGATAAATTTGTCCACAAGGTTCGATAATTTGACTAAATATGTCGATAAGGATGCATCTACACACATCTAATCAAACAAGAGGATTTGGATTCAGTTTCAAATGATTTTTCCAAAGTTTAACATGAAGGATTTTTCCAAGATTTCCATGGGTTGATGATGAGATTATTTTGGTTTGATGTTTCAAATATGGATGAAGGTTTTATTTTGATCCCATGTTTACCTAAAAAGACACTCGCTTACTAGACCTTAGTTTTGAAGAACATGCTTTTCTCTAAAAAAGATGCTCAAACTCCCTAAAAATATTTGAGTTTTGACAATAATAGAATGAGTATAAACAAGGATTGTTTCTTGAAGCTTTTTTGTAAAAGTTAAAAAGTAGTCTTTGTCTGAATCCATATAGCGTTGAGAGATGCTTTTGGTGATCTTTTGGACTAAGAGCTTTTACCTTTGGTTTCTTAATCTTGATCTTGCATGAAATCATTTGAGACACATTTTTGGGATTCAATTTGTCTTTAGTCTTTGTTTAATGACTTTGTTTTACCCTAAACACTTCTTGATTACATTTTGAAACTCGATGTCTAATGTTTTCATTTCTTCTCATCCACAAAGTGTATTATGTGGAAATTGAGGAAATCAAAGTAAGAGTTACCTAATGTTTACTTTAGTACGAGCAAATTGAGTTGAAATTCAAATGCCTAAAAACCTCTAAGGATATGAATCCCGAGGGAAAACAAGGGCATGTGAATTCGTTCAAGGATATTTGCTTCTCCTAAAGGGTTTGAGATTTGATGCTCATGTTAAATGTTTGTTTTCCAATATTTTCGATTAAGAAATGTGTTTTGATTTCAAGAAAAAGCACAACCCTATGGATATTTGAGACAATATTT